>SNQJ01S0009833.1:235958-252365 GCA_010110895.2 Picea sitchensis
TGAATAAATGTTGAATGCTAATTGATGAGTTTTTGTGCAAGAGGGAAGTTTTGGGAAAAAGAGCCCCACACTCATTCACCCCCCCTCTAAGTGTGGTAGGTGTGTCCAAAAGTTTCAACCACCTACTCAACCTTAATTAAATTCTTCTTCCATGGAGGGTGGATGAGACTAAATACATAGGGAGTGACCACACGTCAACTTTCCATAGCTTGGAGGCTAGCCTTCATTTCTTCGGGCTTCACTCTCAATGTAAGCACAGGGCCATGCAACTTTCTTCAAGGATTATTTGGTATTTTCCTTTTGGGAATTTCCTCATGTTGTGCCCAGTATCCCTAATACCCAACGTTGCGAAATCACCCTATCCAAACAAATGGCTTGATCTTCCCTTAGCATCGACAACCAAGATTTCTTCCTTATCCAGCTCTTATCCATCTGTGGTCTGAACATATGCCTATCTTTTCCCTTTGGCCCTACTTTCCATATGATAGTGGGATGTGACCTTGCACCAAAACCAAAGGCGCTCCATGGATTTTGGGTATCAGCGATGGGAGGGAGTAAACTCCTCAGCCTCAAGAATCTTGATTGTCGAAATTCCGAAGGGGGCTACATCGTGTCGATGCCTTCCTTACCCCTCTCTCATATAATCACCGGCTAGGACCGTGGGCCTATCCTCAATACTTTCTCATTTCACATTTTGGGGATTCCTAATGCAGTGGAGGAGCAACCCCTTGTCCTTTGAAATCCCAAATGTCGAAACCCCAACAATGTGGATGTGCGCCACACGTCCTACGATCAAACGACCCAGATTAAATCATGGAATATGGGTGCTATCTCTTGCACTAAACCTTATGCAGCTCCATTGATCACAATTTACCGATGATCATTGACCTACCATGTCAATGGATCCTTGTCATTGAAAGGCGATCTTTGCCCGCTCGGTTGATTTTAAGCCCGACATGGAATTTTTTGAGTATGTGCTTTCACACTCACGACTGTGGCCTTTGATAAGCTGTATTTGATGGGATTTTAAGCCCAGATTCTTTGCATTTAACACCAAGGACCCAAAACTAGAGAGAAACAACCCCCTTGCAAGAATTGGTTCTAACATTAGGTTCCACGAGGGATAGATTCATCCATGTGATTCTCTAAGAACTCCTTTTGCAGCTCCAGTTACCTTAGCATTGGATTGTGGAGTCCCTTATTGAAACCGAAAACAAAAACAAGAAAAATAATATTTACAAAAACAGAGGAGCCATTTAAGTCTCAGACAAAACATTTCTTCAGGAAATTCCCATTCACTGGGCCATTAAAAACTTCTCTGCCCCCCAAATCCTGCAACCTGTAAGTATTGTTTGAAAATACTTTAGAAATTTTAAAGGGTCCAATCTAGAGGGCTTCAAACTTGTTGTGTTTTCCTCTGTCCTACCTGGGTGCATCCCACTTAAGAACCATATCTCCCAGCTCAAATTCTTCCATTTTGACCTTCCTATCAAAGGCCTTCTTGATCTTCTCCTGATGACTGTGAGATCTGTTCATTACCTGCTCTCGGACCTGCTACACTTCCACCAGTTGATGAATTCTTCTGACCATATGATCTATCTCTCCTTCGTAATCTTGAAAGAATTTTTCCATAGGTAGAGCTAGCTGAGTTGGAAATATAGCTTCTATCCCATAAACAAGTTGAAAAGGGGAAGTGCCCAGCGAATTCTTTGTTGTCACTTGATCAACCCACAGAGCGAATTTGATCTTTGAATCCCGCGCCTTCTTATTGTCTTCCAACAATATTTTAATGAGCTTGATCATACTTTTATTGGAAGACTCTACCAGTCCATTTACTTGAGGATAATAGGGAGTAGAATGAATCAGTGAAATCTCAAACTACTCATAGAACTTAACTAGAGTCTTAGACTTGAAAGAAGCATCATTATCAGTGACAATTCTATTGGGACAACCAAATCCGGCTATGATATCCTCCAAAAAGTTGATAATTACCTTGTGTGAAGAACTCCTGGTGGGGACAGCTTCTATACACTTGGTGAAATAATCTGTTTCAGTCAAGATCCATGTATACTGGCCACTTGAAGGAGGGTGTATTTCTCCAATGAAGTCCAACCCCCATTGTTGAAAGGGTGTTGAAGCTACTACAGGCTTTAGTGGAAGATATTTGAGTTGTTGCTTCCCTGAGAACCTTTGGTATTTGATGCAGGCTCTGACCTCTCTACAGACATTAGTGAATAAGGTGGGCCAGTAGTACCCAACCCTGCGAATTTGTTTGGATGTGGTCTTCCAGAAGTGGTGTCCCCCACATAGGCTGCTATGGAAATAAAACATGACTCTTTAGGTCTTTTTTGGGTTCAGACATCTCAGAAGCACCCACAGAGGGTCTTTCTAATATAAAACCTGGTCAATAAGGAAATACTTGATTTCCTTGAGCTTTAGAGCTCGTGCCTTGCTTTTCCCCATTCCATCAAGGGGTTTTAATTATAACAGAAAATATATAAGGTCTTTATACCAGGTGCATTCTGCTAATGACAAGTCATCCTGGGTATCTTTGTTGGACAACTCAACTTGCTGAGTATTTGAGAAAACATTGATGAAATTAACCCCCAAGGCCTTACAATTGGATTCAACTAGTAGCTTGGATAAACCCTGCCCTTTAACCAACTTGGTGGGATTTATCTCTAGGTCAAACTCAAGGATCTTGGCAATCCATTTACCACTTCTCCCATCTATGTCAGGCTATATAAGGATGTCCTTCACAGAAGCTTAAGGAATGTATGCAGTGACCTTTGAGTGCATGACATTGAATCTGAAAGCTTTGAGAGATTTCACTAGGGCATAAGCTTGCTTCTCCATAATGTCATATCTGACCTCAGCATCCCTCAGTGCTCTGTTGAAAAATAAAATGGGCTTCTCTAACCCTACATCATTCTTCTATAGTAGGACAGAAGCCACTATATCAAAAGAGGCAAAAGAAAAAATTAAGAAATCCTTTGAGTAATTAGGACTAATAAGCACAGGTGCTTTGGTCAGTGATTTTTTGATTTGGTAAAAATATTTCCTAGGTTCGACAGTCCATTTTACTTTATTCCCCTTTCTGAGGATAACTGTGATGTGTTTCACCAACTCAACAAAATTTGAGACAAACCTTCTCAGAAAGTTAATCTTTCCCAAGGAAGCCTGGACCTCTTTTACAAACCTAGGAAGTGACAAGGTATGAGATCAATCCTCACTCCCTCTGCTGATACTATATGGCTTAACAACTTTCCCTCCTTCATAGAAAACAAATATTTCTTGGGGTTTAATGAGAGACCAAATCTCCTGCATTTCAAGAAAACCTTCTTCAAGTGACAACAGTGTTCTTTATAAGATTTGGAGAAGACTATGATGTCATCCAGATAAATAACCACAAACTTATCCCTTTCCCCAATGAAGTCTATGTCCATGTCTCGTTGAAAGGTTGCCCCTGCATTCATCAATCCAAAGGGAATTTTGGCATACATGAATGTGCCCCAAGGATTGGTAAATGTTGTTCTTTCTCTGTCCTCAAGCAGCATAGATATTTGATTGTATCCAGAGTAGCCATCAATCATTGAAATCTTGGATGCTCCTGTTACCCTTTGAAGTATGTGCTCCATTTTTGGCAAAGGGTAATTATCTTTCTTTGAGCTCCTATTCAGGTTCTTGAAGTGAACACAGAGTCTGATCTCGCCATTTTTTTTTCTTATTGGAACTAAGTTGGCCACCCACTCTGAATATATCAAAGGCACAATGATTTGGGCATCCAGTAGCTTCTTCACCTCTTTCTCCATAATAGGCAGTAGCATGGGATTTATTTGTCTTAGTTTCTTCCTAAATGGTTTTCCTTCTTCTTTGAGTGGGATCTTGTGTTCAATGAAAACGGTGTCGTATGTCTTGAGGTCCTCATAGGTCCATGCAAATATATCAGCAAATTCCCTTAGCAGCTCAATATACTCGGCCCTCTACTCTTTTGATAGGCTGTTGGATAGATTGATAAATTTTGGTTCTTCCTCTATGCCAATGTTGCACTTAGTTACATCAACCTCCTCATTTGAGACCTTATCCTTTACTGCCACATCATTCCCATTGAACAATCTTTCTAAAGGAACTAGTCCCTTTCGAATGTGATTGTTAGGAAACTGAACAATATGGTGATTCACAATTTTGTTTGAAAAAATATCAGGGTGAAGGTCACCTTCGGGATCAGGATCCTAATCAATGTGCAGTGCAGAGAATTCATCGACAGACTCAAGAAATTTTTTGATTTCCAAATCATCCTCGAATACCTTCCAATGCTTGATATTGTCCAGTACAGAGGGCCTATATCTTACCTCAACCTCATGTTTGATCTTAGGGGGTAAAGGGATCTTAAAATGGCTAGCCGAAATAGCTAGGGAATCGACCAAAGTATTTTCCTCTCTTGGAATAAATGAAATGTTGAATGCTGAGAAAATATTGTCAATTATGTCCCACATCTCATTTCTGTAACTTCTGAGTCGAGGATGCTTAGCCTGATAATCATTTCCGATCTGCTGAACTATCAACTCTACATCTCCGAACACTGTTTCCTCTTAAATTCCCATTTCTTTTACAGCTCTCAAACCTAACACAAGGGCTTCATATTTTGCCACATTATTGGTGGTCTCAAACTCTAGTTTTTATGATAGGGATATGGTTTCCTAACAAGGTGACACCAAAACCTCTCTGGCGCTAGCACCTTCACTAGAAGAGGCTCCATCGAAGAACAATTTCCACACAGAGGTAACTGGAGGAGGTATTTCATTACGAGAATTGGGTTTCTTTATGATTTCAAGAGGGGCTACAGGAGTATCAGTGAGTTGCAATAAACTAGACCCTAGATGAGTGTCAAGTGCAAAGATAGGGTGATTGGTGGGGTCTACTTCATCACTAACAATATATTCCAGTTGAGCCTCTCTATACAATCTTATGTGTTCCCCTCTAAAGACTGAAATGGTGGCATATGTGAGGTCCATCTATAATGTCCCTCCAAGCTTTTTAATCCAAGATCTTGACAACAACATGCCAAACTTGGGAGGGACATCAACTACCACAATGTCCATGACCACACTCTTCATGGGAAGTTGGAACAATGATACTGCTAGGTATTTGATGAATCCAAGACATTTCACCCTCCTTGAATCAAAAGAATACAAATCATGATAGGCCTTTGTTACATTCAGTCCCAATTCTTCCATGACTATTTTGGGCATAAGGTTGTGGGAAGCTCCTGAATCCATGAGGCAGTTAAGCAGTACCTTATCATGTATATTCAGGGAGGTGTAGAAGGGAGGAGATGAATCATCTCTGTCTTCTACCATGGGGCCTAAGATGACTGCTGGATTTTCATCCTAGAGGTTTACTAAGTCTATGGAAAGCTGAGGTGGTTCAGATAGTAGCAGTTTGGAGAGGGACCTCTTGAGATCTTCATTTTTAACTAGTTCCGAGAGGGGTACATGAATTCTGATTTTTTGAATTTCATGCTCAAAACTAAAGGAAAATGGAGGCTTAGTGATGTAGGAGCATCGCTCCAAGCCATCTACGTGCCAGCAAGCCAACACATCAAAATGTGCATTCGATGGGAGAGAGAGGCGCAACCTTCTCGATTTTCAAATTTTGAAAATTTAATTAAATGTTGTAAGGATGGTAGAGCCAAAAAGCCATGCATATGCACAGGCTTTAGTAAAGGTTTCCTTAAATAGGTTGTAAGTCTGAGATCTAGATCTGATTCAGACTAGACAACCATTCAATATAATTGAATGTAAATTAATGAGAGTTGGTGAGGATGGAGGGAATAGCTCGAGGAGCCCCTCTTTGTAAAAAGATCTTGTTTATATCTAGTGGTTAGTTTTAGAAGGGGAGAAGAGAGCCGAGACTCTGTTGCAATCTGAGCTCGAACACATTGTACTCAGGCATTCTTGATTAATACTAACAGAGAAATTTTTCTTGCATGTTGTTGTCCACATGTTTATGAGTTCATGAATGAATGTATTTATGTGTTGATGATATGTTGTAGATGTATGTTAGGTATGCATTTGTAGGGATAGACAAAATTTATTGTCTATAAGTTCTTTGATTCCAGGTTTGGGTTCTTTGAGGCTCCATGCAAGAGGTTGCATGACAAAATACTGCGGGTTCTGTAAGTCAGTGCAAGGAGTGCACTTGTGAATTCTGTGGATTCAGAAAAAGACGTGCTAGGAGGGAACACCTGCTGAAGTCATTGACTCAAGGAGAATCCTCAAGGTTGTTGAATACCTTGGAGGTAAGACTGTGAATAAGAAAGCACAGGAGGGACCAAAATCATTGAGGGATTCTATAAGGCTCTGCCAAGAGGGAATTGAGCAAATGCACAGGATGCATTAGGAGAAGAACTCTATTTCAATTTCAGCAAGAAGACAAAATCACTGAGGATTATGGAAAACTCTTCCAGGAGGGAATTGAGTTGGTGCAGGTGTGCACAAAAAGAACTCTTGTTGATTTCAGAAAGGAGAAGAAGTGTCAGGAGGAAGACCTTCATAGGGCTACTAAACACCCTGCAGGCTGAGCAAGGAGTGCTTGAGTAGGAAGTTGCCAAAGGGAATTTCCATCCTTTCAAGGAGAGAAAGGGGAAGAGACCTTAGAGGTTTGAGCAATTGAAGCTCAAGAGGATAAAGACCTGTGCAAGGAGTGCACTAGGCCAACACCTGAGTAAATTGTTGACAGAAAGATAGCCATTTGAAGGCTCGTCAGGTAGCAGGAGTGGGAGTGAGAGAGGACTTATTCGAAAGTCCTGAAGCTCGGGACAGAGAGAATCTTTGTGTGTAGAGACTCTTCAAAGAGTGCAGAAGTCGAGAAACCTTTCAAGGTTTCAGAGAGGACTAAGCTTAGGAGGAAAAGTGCCTTTGTGCACAGAGCCATAGCTGCAAGGAATCGCAAAAGTTAAGACACCCTTTGGTGGGTAAGATTTTGAAAATATCAGGAGGTACAGTGTCTTTAGAATGCAGGTGGGAGAGGAGGATACAAGCTTCACAGCAGGAGCAAAGGCTGAGACCTTTCAAGCGTTTGAAGTCTTCCAAGTTCAGGAAGAAGCGCAAGCTCAGGAGGGAGCACAACTGTCGTTATATCAACTCGAGAGGACAAGATATGGACCATTGAGTCTATGTCCAGGAAAGAAGGAGGAGAGTACGCAGGAGAAATAGATCTAGGCCATCATATCTGGGTGCATGGAATGATAGCCATCGAATCCAGGAGAAGTTGCACGAGGTTTAAACCTCATATGTGAAGAGAGGAACGAAAGGCCTATTTCTGCATTTCGGCTACTGGGAGATACAAAGGGAAAGAGTCGAGACTCTTGAACCATGAAATCCTAAAAGGATCATGACCGTCCAATAGGAGGACACGTGTCGAGCGGTCGAGGTTTCAGGGAAATTCCTGAAAGGAGGATTTTAGCATTTCGGCTACCGAGAATGAAAAGGGTAAGTGTTCGAAACTCTTGACCCATGAAATCCAAAAAATACACAAGCCATTGGATCAGGAGAGGCTATGAACCATTGATCCCAGTTTGGAGTGGAAGATTATCCTTTTGGGGTTCGGTACTTCAGTATTTCGGATACTGGGAGCTCGAAGGGGCAGGGAGTTGTTGCAGCTGGGATCGCAAAGTCTCAAAACGCAAAAACCCAAAAGAAGATGGAGGAGTAGCATGGTCATGGAATAGGGTCACATATTTCGACATTTTAGGATTCGACATTTCGACAATCTCGAGGACAAGAGGTCGGGGTGCTTTGCGCTGGAAATCCCCGAAGTCGCGAAACATGACATATCTTTGGAGTGGGGCTGTGGTCACACATTTAGGAAGTTCGAGATTCGACATTTAGGAAATCCCAGGGACAAGAAGTTGATAACTTGACATTGGAAGTCCCGAAGTCATGAAACGTGACATGCCTTCAAAATTAGGGTTGCGATCACGAGGGAAAGTGGTTACATGGACTAAGGATTGGCCAGGGCTAATCGTTGATTGAGCCATTTCAACATTTCAGAGTTCGGGGAATTGAAGGTTCAAGAAACTCGACATCAAGACTCCTGAAATCATGAAACCCAAAATCCCTTTTTGGAAAGGGTCACGGTCATGTCTGCTGGCCATGTGGAGGTGAAGACTCACGCCTGTTGCATTACTTGTGCTGGTGGAGTTTTCGTGAAGGACGTGTGGATCAAATTCTTGGGATTCTGATAGGTACCCGAGAGAGTTTCTTCGGCTCTAGGAATAATTTGGGAATGATCCTAAGACTGGGAGGTCGCGATGAACCTGCTGAGGTAGGGGGGGCTACACCAGTGTGGTATTAGAGCCTGATTTTGTCTGTATATTTCAGGCAAAGAGAGCTAGAGGAAAAGGAAGGTAGAGTTTTGAAACTCTGTGGTGATTGTTGCAAGGTGCGCAACAGTCAAAGGATAGTTAGGAGAACTGTAAGGAAAGGCTAGAAGCACTCATGGTTGCAGAGTGACAACAACAAGTTTTCTAGGAGGGCAGACAAGAACAAGAAAATGGCTACTGAAGGCCATGGACATGGTGGAAAGAAGAACCACCAGTAGTAGAGAAAAGATGAGATGGATAAGGAACTCACTGAGATAAGGGCAAGGATGGAAGAGATTTCACTGTAGATGCAACAGGATGCAAAATCGCAATGGGTATATGAATGGCCCATGAAAACGAAAGTGAAATGGCCAGTCAAGGATTTATTGGCCCAAAGGTAGCAGAAGTTATTGAAGGAATGGATGAGGTATGTGGAAGACCTCAGGGATGAAGAAGAAGTGGTTCATGTGTGTGAACCAAAAGCTGGGAGAAATCTCAGTGATGATGAGGAGAGATCACCGGAAGATCTTAGAGACTACCAGGTGGGGAGTGAGGAATTTTCAATTTTCCAGGAGGGCAATAAGAAGAGGTCATAGGATGATCTCAAAGACTACCAGGAGGGCAGAGAGGAAATCCCAAATTTCCAGTTGGGTAGGGGAAAACAAGTGAGACTGTCTGAAAGTCTCAAGAGCTCAGAAGTGAGTTCATGTCAGTAGGGAGTGCTGATGGAGATGGAATTGATTGATCTCATAGACTGCTAGGTGGGAAGCAGAAAAATGACATGTTGCCAGGTGGGCAAGTGAGAGCAGATGAGACTAACTAAAAGTCTCATGAACTCGGAGGTGAGTTCATATCAGTGAGAGGAGCGGATAGAGGAAGATAGGAAGCGAATTTTGATGATTGGAGGGATAAAGGTATTCCTGCCATATAGTCCAGTTGAGGCCAGCGTGTGTGTTGCCGAGGTAGCAACAGAAGAAAGACAACCAACAGAGACTATCATGGAGAAAGAGATGGAGAAGATATTAGAGGCAACCCAAGTAGAGGATAAGGAGCATTCAGAAGAATGGCTCGAAATTTTCAGCCAGGAAGCTGAGAAGAGACTTAGTTGAAAATGCAGAAGAAGAGTCTGCAGCAGAGTGGCCAACTAGTGCCATAGAAGAGGAAAACAACATGGGGGATCATGATGATCTACCCACCCATAAGGAGGAAGTGCAGTAAAGAAGACTACATAAGGAGAGCCAACCATTATAGCAGTTGGACATGATAATTGAGGAGATCAGAAGGCCGATGATCCGATCAGCATAAGAGGTCAACAAAGGGAAACTGAGCAGAGGAGAACCTGCCATAGCAGTAGGGCAGTAGATGCATCAACAACAGTGAAGCGATGGAGCGGATGGATAGCTCCAAAGAACTATTTGGGCTCCATGTGGATTTCAACAATGATGCTGGGAAGCTGATGAGCAGAAGCTCATGAATTTTTCATAGCAGAGGAGTATGATGCAGGAGCATCACTCCAAGCCAGCTATGCACTAGCCAACTCGCACATCAAAATGCGCATTCGATGGGAGAGAGAGGCGTAACCTTCTCGACTTTCAAATTTTGAAAATGTAATTAAATGTTGTAAGGCTAGTAGAGCCAAAAATCCATGCATATGCACAGGATTTAGTAAAGGTTTCCTTAAATAGGTTGTAAGGATGAGATCTAGATCCGATTAAGACTAGACAACCATTCAATATAATTGAATGTAAATTAATGAGAGTTGGTGAGGATGGATGGAAGAGCTTGAGGAGCCCCTCTTTGTAAAAATATCTTCTTTGTATCTAGTGGTTAGTTTTAGAAGGGGAAAAGAGAGCCGAGACTTTGTTGCAGTCTGAGCTAGAACACATTGTAATCAGGCATTCTTAATTAATACTAACAGAGCAGTTTTTTCTAAATGTTGTTTTCCACATGTTTATGAGGTGATGAATGAATGTCTTTATGTGATGATGATATGTTGTAGATGTATGTTAGGTATGAATTTGCAGGGATAGATAGAATTTACTATCTGTGAGTTCTTTGATTCCAGGTTTGAGTTCTTTGAGGCTTCATGCAAGAGTTTGCATGATAGAATATTGCGGGTTATATAAGCCAATGCAAGGAGTGCACTTGTGAATTCTGTGGATTCAGACAAATACGTGCCAGGAGGGCGCACTAGCTGAAGTCACTAACTTAAGGAGAATCCTCAAGGTTGTTGAATACCTTGGAGGTAAGACTGTGCAAAAGAGAGCACAGGACAGACCATAATCATTGAGGGATTCTGTAAGGCTCTACCAAGAGGGAATTGAGCAAATGCATAGGATGCATCAGGAGAAGAACTCTATTTCGAGTTCGGAAAGAAGACAGAATCACTGAGGATTCTAGAAAACTCTGCCAGGAGGGAATTGAGTTGGTGCAGGTGTGCACAAAAAGAACTCTTGTTGAGTTCAGAAAGGAGAAGAAGTTTCAGGAGGAAGACCTTCACAGGGTTACTGAACACCCTGTAGGCTTAGTAAGGAGTACTTGAGTAGGAAGTTTCCATAGGTAATTTCCATCCTTTCAAGGAGAGAAAGGGGCAGAGACCTTAGAGGTATAAGAAATTGAAGGTCAAGAGGATAAAGACCTATGCAAGGAGTGCACCAGGCCAACACTCGAGTAAAGTGTTGACAGATAGATAATCGTCTGAAGGCTCATCAGGAAACATGAGTGGGAGTGAGAGAGGACTTATTCAAAAGTCTCGAAGCTCAGGAGAGAGAGAATCTTTGTGTACAGAGACTCTGCAAAGAGTGTAGAAGTCGAGAAACCTTTCAAGGTTTCAGAGAGGACTAAGCTCACGAGGAAAGGTGCCTTTGCACATAGAGCCATAGCTGCAAGGAATCACAAAAATCGAGACACCCTTTGGTGGGTAAGAGTTTGAAAATCTCAGGAGGGACAACGTCTTTAGAATGTAGGTAGGAGCCGAGGATACAGGCTTCACAGCAGGAGCAAAGGTTGAGACCTTTCAAGCGTTTGAAGTCTTCCAAGTTCAGGAAGAAGCACAAGCTCAGGAGGGAGCACAACTGTCGTTAGATCAGTTGGAGAGAACGAGATCTGGACCATTGTGTCTACATATAGGCAAGCAGGAGGAGAGTGCACAAGAGAAAGAGATCTGGGCCGTCAGATCTGGGTGCATGGACCGATAGCCATCAGATCGAGGAGAAGTTGCACGAGGTTTAACCCTCGTATTTGAAGAGAGGAAGGAAAGGCCTATTTCGGCATTTCAGCTACCAGTAGATAAAAAGGGCAAGAGTCGAGACTCTTGATCCACAAAATCTTGAAAGGATCGTGATTGTCCAATAGGAGGACATGTGGCGAGCGATCGAGGTTTCGGGGAAATTTCTGAAAAGAGGATTTCAACATTTCAGCTATCGAGAATTCAAAGGGTAAGAGTTTGGAACTCTTGACCTGTGAAATCCTGAAAAGACACAAGCCATCGAATCATCAGAGGCTATGAGTCGTTAATCCCAGTTTGGAGCGGAAGACGGGCATTTAGGGGTTCGGTACCTCAGTATTTCGGATACCGGGAGCTCAAAGGGGAAAGTAGTTGTTGCAGTCGAGATCGCAAAGTTCTGAAACGTGAAAACCCAAAAGCAGATGGAGGAGTAGCATGGTCACGAAACAGGGTCACATATTTCATCATTTCAGGATTCGGCATTTCGGCAATCCTGAGGACAATAGGTCGGGGCTCTTTGTAATGGAAATCCCCGAAGTCATGAAACATGACATATCTTTGGAGTGGGGCTGCGGTCAGATGTTTCAGAAGTTTGGGATTTGGCATTTCAACAATTTTGGGGACAAGAAGTCGAGCACTTGACATTGGAAGTCCCAAAGTCATGAAATGTAACACACCTTCAAAATTAGGGTTGCGGTCATGAGGGAAGGTGGTTACATGGACTGAGGATTGGCCAGGGCTAATCATTGATTGAGCCATTTCAACATTTCAGAGTTTGGGGAATCGAAGGGTCAAGAAACCCGACATCAGAACTCTCGAAATCATGAAACCCGAAATCAATTTTCGGAAAGGGTCGCGGTCATGTCTGGTGGTCGTGTGGAGGTGAAGACTCATGCTTGGTGCATTGCTTGTGCTAGTGGATTTTTCGTGAAGGACCTATGGATCGTATTCTTGGGATTCCAATAGGGACCCGAGGGAGCTGCTTCGGCTTGAGGAAGAATTCGAGAACGATCCTAAGACCGGGAGCTCACGCAGAACCTGTTGAGGCAGGGGGGGGCTGCATCACTTAGGATATTCTCTTACCTCAGGGACAGGGTCTTTGGCTGTTGGAGAAATATTCTGAGTGATCCTTTCCTTGGTAGTGCGCACTACAGGCTTAGCAGGCCTTTCTGCTACAAGAGGCTGATCAAGGATATCAACCTTCCCTTCGTTCTTCTTCAACCTAAGGTTGTGTCTATTTGGACTGCAATATTTGGCCTTATCCCCCTTACCCAGTTCATTGATTTGACTTCTTATGAGAAATTATTCATATGCTGATTGAGTTAAATGGGGAAAAGGGGAGGTGTCTCCAAAATAATGGATTTCAGGGCCAAGCTCATCTATCTCCTCTTCTTCTTGATCAACTAGGTTATTTTGCAGAGGGGTATGGATCCTCTGATCATATCTATCCCTGTTCCTCTATTCCCTTGTAATAATCTAGGGAACATTGTTGTTTGGCCTCCTGAAGCCTCTGTTATCAGTATTTTGGGGATTTATGTACACTGCCTTTCCTTCTAATTCCCACCTTTCCATTCTAGCCGAATGTAATTGCAGCAACTTAGTTACTTCGTCCTTATGAGGGGGAAGGGCAGAGGAACCATATGTGGAGGCTTCATATTTCCTCTTGGGTATGTCTCTATTAGCTTCATTTCTAAGTCGGTCAATAGCATAGATATTTGTTTCAACTTCTACAGCCGCGTCTTGCATGTGGGCTAGGGAAGTGGCTCGTCTCTCCCTTAACAAAAGGAAGAAATCAGGGTCAAAAGAACTAGCATAAGTAATTTTGGATGAAGATTATGAGGGCTTTATCTCAGTAGGGATCCTATTGTACATATTATTGAACCTCTTGGAGAAGTCCGAGACCGACTCTCCTTCCTTTCTCTTTAGGGATCCAAACTTTGTCATGTAATACATGAAGTCTTTCTTATCTCCCCACTGTCTCAAGAAGGCATCATCCAAAGTCTTTATCCCATCGATAGACCCAGGAGGTAAGGCCCTAAACCATTTCCTATCCTCTCCTTCAAGACTATGAACAAAAATCCTCATCCATACGTCTGCATGCATAATTACAATATCATCTATAAAAGTATAAAAGGCTTCGAGGTGTTCTTCTGTAGTTATGTTTCCTTCGCCTGTAAACTTGGGCAGCTTCTTGAGGTAGCCATCTACTAGAAGAGAATTGAGGGGATGAGACAACACAAGGGGGGCATACCTAGAAGCTATTATGGCCTCCATTCAGGTCATGGGGGAATTTTATCCTACCATGGGGGTGATTGGTGGAGGAGAACTAGTAGGGGAAGGATTTTGAATAGGGGAGACTGGAACTGAGCTTGCAGGTGGAAAGGGACATGGTGGAGGATTTAGAGAGAAGGCTATGGGGCTTGAGATAGTAGATGCTTCTCTCTCTATAGTAGTAGAAACAATAATAGGAGGAGGGGTGGTAAATCTAGGAGTAGGAAAACCTCCTAAGTTCCTAGGTCTAGACCAGGTTGCAACTTTAGGAGAAAAAGGAGTGACAAGTATATTTCCCTCCAATTCCAGACCAGGAGGGGAAAAACTAGCATGAACACTCCCAAAATTTAGGAAATGGGAAACTTCAGTAAAAGGTCTACTAGGAAGCTTAGAAGAAGAAAATGGAGTTTCTACAGAAGGAGATGGAAAATTTCCTGGTTCAACAGTGGAAGTTTCTCCTTCAAAGGCATTTCCTTTTCTGATAATCTCCTCTGGATCAGCTTAAGGCGTAGCTAGAGGCAGTTGTGGATGGGACCGTGTGTGTCTAACTTTGGAAGCCACAACTAAAATAGTAGGTTTTCCATAGTGGATTCATCACAATGGAGTCACCAGGTGCACAGTAGAAATCTCGTAGGGCTCTGATGCCTGATGCACCTTCAGAATCAGAGGCTCAATGTTGTTCAATTCAAGGGAAAATTTTCAACTTTGGTCCCCGGGAATGGTGCCAGAAATGTTGGCGTCAGAAGTCACTCTTGGATTGCAGCAGGAGTAAGCCTGATGCCCATTAGTTTATGTCACGAATTTTTTATAAAGGGTGATCAATTGGAAGAAAACTCAGAACAATATCGTTCTAACTCAAAAACTAGGCCAAGCATGCACATGCAAATGAGGTCTTGGTTTAACTTCAGACAATAAGTTGTAATAAGGGTGAGTAGGTGGAAGACTTTTTTCAAGAAATGCAAAGGTCTGATGTAGGCATAGAGCTTCCAACAGCCTGTAGAATAAAATATTGAACACAAGAACATCTTATATTCAAATTGCAAAAACACTAAAAGAACATAAGAGCGTTATAATAAAACCTTTATCATAACATAGTCACAATGATTCATGTAAATTAGTCAATCATGAACTCCTTTAGTATGGGATAGAAACCAGATGAAAAAGAGAGCTTCCTTTCATTAAACAAGAAATTTCACATATAGATACATAATCAAGAAAACCAGTGCTTCATTAAAACATTACAGTCGGGAGCTTAGCTCTACCATCGATCCCTTTACAAAATATGAAAAATGAGTATATATCCTTAGAGAAATTCGCCTCCTTGGATGCATGAGGGTAGCTGAGATACCTCATTTAAGGATTTACGTGTGCATAATATTCTTACATACTGTACACATAGCTTATTGTCTAAAATTGCTTCAGAAGACATGGCTTTTGCAGGGAAAATGTCCACCGGGGTACCACAAGCTAACTACTTCTGAGCTTCCCCCACACCTTCCATTTATGGGTTGAGCTGAGGTTTCAACCACCTGCTCAACCTTCATTAACTGCTTCTTCCATGGAGGGTGGCTGAGACTGAATACACAGGGAGTGACCACGTGTCATCTTTCCACAGCTTGGAGGCCAACCTTCATTTCTTTGGGCTTCACTCAATGTAACCACAGGGCCATGCAAATGTCTTCAAGGACACTTTGGTATTTTTTGTTTAGGGATTTCCTCATGTTGTGTCCAGGATCCCCGATACCCGACGTTGCGAAATCGCCCTATCCAAACCAACAGCTTGATCTTCCCTTAGCATCGACGGCTAGGATTTATTCCTTATCCAGCTCTTAGTTGTCTGTGGTCTGAATAGGCACCTATATTTTCTCCTTGGCCCTAATTTCCATATGACAGTGGGTTGTGACCTTACCTTGCGCCAAAACCAAAGACGCTCCATGGATTTCGAGTATCGGTGATGGGAGAGAGTAAACTCCTCACCCTCGAGAATCGCAATTGTCGAAATCACGAAGGGGTATACATCATGTTGGTGCCTTCCTTATCCCTTCCTCATATAATCACTGGCTAGGACCATGGGCCTATCCTCGATACTTTCTCATTTTTCATTTCGGGGATTCCTAATGCAGTGGAGGAACAACCCCTTGTCCTTTGAAATCCCAAATGTCGAAACCCCGACAACGTGGATGTGCGCCACGTGTCCTACGATTGGACGACCTAGATTAAATCATGGAATATGGGTGCTATCTCTTGCACTAAACCTTGTGCATCTCCTTTGATCACAATTTCCCAATGATCGTTGATCTGCCCGCTCGCTTGATTTTAAGCCTGACATGGAATTTTCTAAGTATGTTCTTTCGCACTCATGGATGTGGCCTTTGATAAACTATATTTGATGGGATTTTAAGCCCCTCTTCTTTGCATTTAACACCAAGGACTCGAAACTAGAGAGAAACAACCCCCTTGCAAGAATTGGTGCTAACAATCAACACTAGAAGAAAGATTGGATCTGAACTCAATAAGCATGGACGAACTGCATGGAATCTTCACA
>SNQJ01S0009834.1:11497-39213 GCA_010110895.2 Picea sitchensis
GACTTACTTTTTGACAAACATAAAGTCGATCTTTACTTAAATGACTTATGTAATACTTTAAATCTATTAACATATCAAAATAATATTGAAGTCGACTATCAAAATTTAAAGACAATACTCTCTACTTCAATTAGCCAATTCTCTATTGAGGTGATTTGTAAAAAGAAAAATAATACAACTAACCATTGGTACAATAATGGATGTAAAATTGCTAGAAAATCCATTAGGGATGCTTCCAATGCATCATTAAAATTTGATAAGATAAATAGATACAAAACCTTAATTAAAAGGGGAAAAAAAGACTATATAAATAGAAAGCAAGAGAAGATTTTGCACCTATTTATGATAGATCCTAAGAAATTATGGAGGAAAATTCTAACTTGTAAAACTAAATAAAACAATAGGATTTTCTTGAAGGATTGGGATTTCTACTTGTTTGACTAACGAAATAAAGATAAGCATGAAGTTGCATATTATGAATTCATCAGTATGATACAAGTATAAGTACATTGATGTGAGTCTTGGATTCATATTCCAAGATGTCTATTGGAATCCATACAACAACTACATCTTGTGATGTTTCATATTCCTTCTTCGAGTAACCCTAAATGGACTACATTTCAAACATTCCCCCCTCAATCCGAAGGGGTNCATTGATGTGAGTCTTGGATTCATATTCCAAGATGTCTATTGGAATCCATACAACAACTACATCTTGTGATGTTTCATATTCCTTCTTCGAGTAACCCTAAATGGACTACATTTCAAACATTCCCCCCTCAATCCGAAGGGGTGTGTACGAGTCGAAGGTGAGAGATTATATTTGAAAGTGGGAAGTTGAAGTTGAGAAGTGTGAAGTTGTTGATGACTAAATGTGCTCTCTAAATTTTGTGGTTTTCGGATGACCATAAACCGAGTGTATAGCATAAGTTAATGTATTATGATAAACGATGATGGTGGTTTAAGGAAGACCACAAACCAATTTGGTGGTTTAAGAATGATCACAAACCTTTGAACTTGGATCTAGGATCAATCATTCCCGAAACATTTACTAAGTTAGTTATAAGTCGAAAGATGATTTCTTCTGCTAGTTGGAAGTGCTCTCAAATGCTAGTTAAATATCACCATAAATTTTTGTGTAGTAGAAGCTGAAAGTATTCAACTAAGTGGAGGTTTAAGGAAAACCACACACTATTATCTAGCATAATCTGTAAGTCTTCTACTAAGCAGTGATTTAAGGAAAACCACAAACCAATCATGCTCACTTGTTACTACTTGATTGATAAGACTTTGAAACCTGAAGCCTCCATGTCAATCATTGATGTTGTTCCCTCTTGTCAGGGACAAGGTGAGAAGATGAAAATATGTCCACTGCAAGATGTTTCAATACTCGAGAGTGAGTTATGTTGGAACATTAATCAGTGATGGTTCATCACACAACTTCTAGTTTCATCCGGTCAAGATGTTGACCCACATATGGATACAATCGGTCAAGTGATCAACCAATACACCACACCATTCAGTTGGGTATTCAACATTCCTGTTGATTGGAAAGTTGACCAATAGTCGAATATAGTCAGGTGATGGATCAACTAGCCCAACCATCGGCTACGAATTGGACGAATAGTTGGTCGTGTCTAGTCCCATGAAGCCTGTTAGTACTATATTTGTTCCTATCAAATATATGAAGATTTACTGAAGTGGTCGGGATGTGATAGGAAAAATTAGTGGTATAAAGGAAACAATCATAGCCCCTAATAAGTCAAGATTAAAATTTTCCTAAGGAATGATGAAGAAATAAGAAGAAAATCCATGCCCTTGTATGCATAAGGAAAAAACTAAGCCATCAGGTGCTTATCATAGGTCCAAAAGGGGCTTGTCACACATGAAGAGGGCCTAAATCTATTGACCAGAGATATTACCAAATTACTACAACCTAAAAGCACAACATTAGCGATTTTTTGGGCCACAAAAGATTGACGGCTTAGATCTCATCACACACCCACTTTTAAATGAATGATTGACATTGTCCTTTGTCAAAGTCACATTTGGATCCAAGCCTCAATCACTCTGATAGTGTACCATAAATGGATGGTCCAGATTCCATCATGCCATAAACCATTTCCCAAGAGATCAACAGCCTAGACTCGATCCATGACCCCACGTGCCAACACGACATTCCACATGGCCTACTAGTAGAGCACTACCACGACCAATAAGAGACTGCCATGTGGAAGTGTTGAACCTACTGCATGCATAGGTCAATATATCGAAACCGACTGACACATGCCCTACCTATCTACCACATTAGCACCAACACGAACCAATGAGAATACACCACATTTCGAGGGTGACTTCAACGTAATGATATTTTCCTTAACCGATTTTAGGTTTTTGGTTGAGCCATATCCATGGCTCTCGTGTGTCGTCAGACTTCCCATAGAAGCTCCATATCAATGGTTGAGATTTTCCCTCGGATTTCCCTCGTCAGATTCATGTTGAATGATCATACCCTGACCATTCTAATGGGGCACCCACGATGGATGGTCCTGATCTTCTCTCGAACCCTTTTCAAGTGGGAATGATCAACGGTCTAGATATTCTCTTAGGTATCAAATCCTCCCAAATAGGTGTTGCATCATCACACCAGCGAATCATTGTTAGAGACAATTAGAGGATGCCACATGGAAAAGTGGAACCTGCCAAATACATAAGTAAACACATAAAAAATTGGTGACATGTGCCACACTCCCATACCACACCAGCATCAATGTGGAACAATATAGTTATGAGACATATCCAAGGTCATGTCATCCTGACCATCTTTACCTTAGTCATTTTTTGGTTTCTCGTCGAGCTAAATCGACGACTCCCATGCATATTTGGACCTCCCTACGTAGTTCCTGATAAATGACTGAGATGTACTCTCAGAGTCCCCTGTTCGGAGTCATTTGGGAAGAGAAGACCTAGAAAAATCTGATGTTGACCTCCGAAGGACCGCTCAAATATGTTCAAACATTTTTCAAGTAAGACTGATCAATGGTCCATATATTCTCTCAGGTATCAAAGATTCTCGACTAGGTGCCACATCAACACCCTTGTAGAGAACTATTAGGGAAAATCAATGACTACCACGTGAACCTGAGAAACCAAATAGATACACAGGTCAACATTCAAAAAAAGGGTGACACGTGTCACACCTTCCTGTCACCTCAGTTCCAGAGTGGACCAATGAAATTTTTCCATGTGTCAAAATAATGTCATCATTAAACTCTTTTCCTTAGCCAATTTTTGGCTCTTAGTCAATCTATATTGATGTCTCTCATACGTTGTCATACCTCTATTCATAACTCCATATCTATAGTTGAGTTACGCTCTAAGAGTTCCCTTGTCAGATTCATGTTGGAAGACCAAATCCAGACTACTCTGAGGGGCACCATTGATGGATGGTCCAGATTTTCTCTCAGACCTATTTTAAGGGGGACTGATCAATGACCCAAGTCTCATCCCACCCTTAATCACTCTTATAGAGATCGATGGATTGGATTTGATTTATGCCCCTAGGGAATCAGTTCATCCTTACACATGAACTGCCAACAAAGCATTGTCAAATACAATCATAGGGTACCACATGGACATGTGGAACCCACCAAAGGTACCCAAAAGAATATAAAATATGGGTTACACATGGCATGATGCTCTGCCACATCATCACCAACAAGGACCAATAACAAGATGTCATGTGTTCGTGCTGACCTCAAAAAGATAATATTTTCCTTATCCAAACTTTTGTTTTTGCCGGTCTCGATCAATGATCCATATATTCTCCTGGAAATTTTCAAATGGGACCGATCAATGGTCTAGTTTTGATCCAATATAGTCCACGAGATTCTTGTCATTAGAATCCCTGTTTGAATCCTAAACCCTGATAACTTTGATGGTTGCACCTTTGATCGACGATTGGGATTACTCATTGAATTTGATCTGATGGTTGTTGAGTTTCATGCCTATGCAAATTTGATTTCAAGTTCCCAAAAAAAGAAGAAATGATTACAGAGACTCCTCAAAGATATAGCTCGACTGGATATTTTGGACTATATGTTTCGAGCTGCCCCATGATCTCATCATAATAAAATTCATGTAGGAAAAAGTAGTTAATTTTGACCAGAGTAGAAACCGCCCATGAACCAAGAAGCCATAAAAAATATTGAAGAAGATAGAATTGGTTTCAAGAAGCAGTTTTAGGGCATGAGAAAGAGAAATAAAATACAATGAAGACACACATTGTTAAGGTCATCACTTTGGGGAGTTAAATATTTTCTTGTAACTAGAGAAGTTTGAACAAAAGGATACCTTGAGCATAGTTAGTTGATAAATGCAATAGGAAACCAAAGATTCATCCCCTGTGTTTAAATTTTAGTATGTAATTATTGATTATGTTGTATATGTGTTCTTGTAAATAATATCCTCCTAGTCTTGCTTTTCTTGTATCAGATCTAATTTACAAAACATCATACAACCTGAAATTTTTTATATTCAGTGTTACTGTATGATGTCTGGTTATGATATAGAAGTGATTTCGTATGAATGTATGACCATTTATTGTCATTTCTTTGTGCATTTAAATGATATGCAGAAGGTAAATCCATGTATTTTAGTGTACGAAGGTGTTAAATTTTTGAAGAATATGTTTATTGATCTATTTACAATTGTTAGAGTTGTGGAACCCTTAATTGCTGAGCACGCTATTCATTTCACATAGGCTACATGATTTATTCTGAGAAGTGCCTTGTATGTTTATTTTGTTCTTTCCTCTAATCCATCATTTCATCTCCCTTTTGACCTTGATTGTCATAAATAATCGTATACATATGCCTCTAATAGTTGAGATCATTTTTCATCTAATTTGAGACTGTTTTAGTTCCTATAGTTTCAAAAGAGAAAGAGAGAGAGAAGGAAAAAATCCCAAATATTGCACAATTATATTATTGCAAATTTGTCCTTAAGATTCATCCCAAGTCTTGGCCTATGGGGTGCCTCGACATCGTTCCAAAAGAATCCTAGAACATATTGATGGATAACATTCGAAATTACATCATTGTAAGGGAAGTAAGGTCAAGAAATCTTCCCTGGAATATGTCGTTGCAAGTTCTGAGACTTTATGGTGAACAAGCCTTAGGCACTTGGCTATTAATATTTCACCTGGAGACTCACATACCAAAATTCACCATGATCCTGATCATGTCTCGATATATTTAGATACAAAAACTCTTATGACCTCAAGGAATATCAAAGAGCGTCAGTCCTTATTTTTCTTAGGTAAACCTTATCTAGAAATCTCTCCTTCCGATGTTCATCAAAACATTGAATCAATAGATATGAATGATATACCTCAGGACTTTCTTTATGCTACAAAATTTCCTCCAAAAAAATTAATATACCTCCATAATTCTCCTTTATAATTTAGACAATAATTTAGTTCTTTTCATCAACCCTTCTTGAATATTCATGTCCCTCATTTGTCCTTTGAAGCCCATAAAAAAAATTACAAAATATCATGGATGGATTAGGTGGAGGAATACCTGGGGGAAATAAAACTCCTCCATCACTCCCTATAAATCCTTAGGTTACTTCCATATTCTCCCCATTGAATATTCCCAAAATTACCCATGAACTTCTTGATAATTACATGAAATATCTACCAAAATGTGATGGAGATAAAACCCATTAAACTGAAGAGAATATGAGTGATTTATGAGACATTACAGATGATGAGTTTCTAGAGAACAAGGACGTATTCATGAGGATATTTTTCCAAACCCTAGGGGGATATGTTAGAAAATGGTTGAGATAACAACCTATTGATTCTATGGATAATTGGTGAGCTCTAGAGGTTGCCTTTATGAGACAATGGGGTGAGTAAAGGGATAGCCTATACTACTTGAATTAATTTGTATCACTCAAGAAAAGATCCAATGAATTTTTTTATGATTTCAGCATGAGTTTTAATAAGCACTATAAAAAGATCCCTAGAGATAAAATCCATTAGAACCAACAACTAAAGTGGCACACAGTAGGGAATTTGGTGCTGATGTTTCCATGAATTTGAGATAAAGAAGGTCCCTGACCCTGATAATAATGCAAGAGGATGTAATATAAATAGAAGGAAACATGATTCCATCAGGAAACATGAAGAAAAAACAAGATTAGGAAGAAAACAAAAAGGTTAGGGAAGATTGCAGTACTTATGATCCAGGTAGAGGAGCCCAAGACACAAACATGGATGAAATGTCTAGATTGATCAGGAATCCGACAAACAAAATGTCCAGATTTGAGATAGAGAATAGCAATACAAACAAACCCCCCAAGAAGGAGGTATAATGAATCCTAACCATAATCAATTTAGAACACCTCCTAATCCATAACTCAGGAGAAGGGATCAAAGAAATGGAGAACAACCCACTAAACCTCTTGTAAAAACAAACAATGATAACAACTTTATTGAAGAAGTAGTGGATGAGAGCTATGATGAATACACATAACAAATACACCTACTTCAATATGAAAATGATTCCATACATATAACTCAGAATGATTATGAGGGTCTCTAAATCCTAAGGAATTGATGCCTAGGAATCAACCTAACAAAGGAGCTTTATCCTCAGTGCAATGCATAATTTTTGTCGATGCACTACAAGATGAGACGCATAATAAGTATTATCTCAAGCCTCGACACAAATAAGTTGTTGCATAAAATCAACCTCAAGATAAGAAAGTCAGTCCAAATTTGTCCAAATATAAAGCTAAAGTGGTTGTATACATCCCCAAGGTAGTTTAAGTTTTGGAGCCTGTTAAAAGGGAAAAAGAAACTAAATAACTTGAGGAATTAGTTTCACTTTTCAATACTGAATGCGAATTGTCCAAGATCAATATTTTTGTTCCTTTGGGGTATTTGGATAAAAACTCTTCATACCATAAGTAAATTAATAAAATTATGTAGGTGAAGGGATCAACAAATCCTCCTGATACTTTGAATGTACAATATGAATCCCCTACCATAGTTTTTTGTCCTCATATTAACGAAAAAGAGTAATTTGTGGCACCCTTCTATGTGACCTTGAATATTCATGATAAAATGATGCACAATTGTATGCTCGATTATAGACCATCACACAATCTTATGCCCAAAGTAGTCATGGAAAATTTGTGGTTATAAATAACTAGGCCATATCATGACCTCTATTCATTTGATGCCATAAAAGTGAAGTGTTATGGGATGATTAAATACATGTTTGTCAACTTCGGTCAATTTCCTGTTAAGAGAATTATGATGGACGTGGTAGTGGACTATGTACCAGCCAATTATAGCATGTTTTTGTCCAAAAAATGGGCACGAAAATTGGAAGCTCTATGTAGATGGATATTACTTATTCCATTGTACCAATTTTTGCAACAAAGATCAAAAGGTTGTACCAAGAGAAAAAGTTTTCTTATGTCATTAGTGATTAGAGAAACCGTATGAATCATCCCATATATATTATCAATGAAGATTTGGAATTTTGTATCCTATCTGTAAATGAAGAGTACAATAAACCCCAATTCTTCCAGATCCTATTGTAAGACCTATCAAGGAAGTGGATGGCATATGGAAAATGTATTTGGATGGTACATACTGAAAATAAAGGGTTGGGGCTAGCATAGTGCTCATCTCCCTCACCAAAAAATAATTTCATTTGTGCTACAAGCTTGAGTTTGAGACCAAAATTAATATTGTTGCATATAAATCCTTGATATTAGGCCTCGAGGCAGTAAGAAATATGAAAATTACCAAGCTGGATGTATTAGGATATTCAAATCTAGTTGTTCAAAAAGTAGAAAGTTCCTATCAAACAAGGCATCCAAGAATGAGGGCATACAAAGATCAGGTATGGGATATGATTGATAATTTATAAGTATCCTTCAATATTTCTTTTGTTTTGAGAGAGTTTAATTAGTGAGTTGATTCCTTATAAATAGCTTCAAGTATCTTTAAGGTACCCACCACCCCTCAAATTAAATATGAGATCAAAATAAGATACAAGCCTTACATTCCTAATAATATCAAATACTAGTAAGGTTTTGAAGATGATGAGCAGATCAAAAAATTCATGGAAGTGATAGATGAGTTTGCAAGTGCTCATATTGATTTAGATGATGAAGAAGACAACAAAAAAGAGACTAGGGAGGAGGATGAATAAATCCCTAAATTTAGAAATTGCATGGCTAAGCATAAAGTCTTGTAGCTTAAGAATAACTTCATTCCCAAAGGATTGTTGTCTTTAGAATAGTTGTTTGAAAGAAAATATGTACTTTTCAAACCAATTGTCCTCTCCAAGGATGATAGCATTGAGTAATATAATATTGGGACCGAAAAACATGCTAAATATATTAAGTTGTCCAAAAATATTCTCGTTGATCATAGGGAAAAGTATTTGTAGTTGTTCAAAGAGTAAATGGATGTTTTTGCATGGAGATATAAGGATTTACAAACTTATGATATCAGTATCATCCTGCATAAAATACCCCTTAAACCTGGTACTAATCCTTTAAAGAAGAATCTCAAGAAAGTTAATCCTCTTCTTTTTCCTACCATTGAGAATGAGGTGTGGAAATTATTAGATGTCGAGATTATTATTTCCTTAAGGTACTTTGAATGGATTTATAATTTAGTTCCACTGAGAAATAAGAGTGGGGAAACAAGTCTATGTGTGGACTTCAAGAACCTCAATAAAATGCTCTTTAAAAGATAAATACCCACTGCCCAAGATGGATCATATACTGCAGAAAGTAGTAGGGTAAAACATGATATCCATTATCGATGGTTTTTTAGGATACAACCAAGTGGCCATGCGCCTAGATGACAAAGAGAAGAGAGATTTGACAAATCCATGGAGAAATTTCATATATGAAAAAAATACTTTTGGTCTGATAAATGCAGGAGAAACCTTTCATAGAGATATGGACATTTGTTTTGTCGGTGTGAGAGAAACATTCATTGTCATATACCTTGATGACATGACTATTTTGTCCAAGACAAAGGAGGATCACATCAAGCATTTAAGGAAAACCTTTGTGAAGTGTAGGAAGTTTGGGTTGTCCTTGAATACCAAAAAGTATTATTTTTCTATGGAAAAAGGAAGTCTTATTGGCCATATAGTATCCAAAGAAGGGGTGAATATAGATACATAGAGGGTTGAGGTAATCAAATAAATTTCTCATCCTAGGAAAAATTAAAAAGTAAAATATTTCCTAGGTAAAATAGGATTTCTAAGAAGTTTTGTCCCCAATTTTGTTGAAATGGTGAAGCATATTACCAACATGTTGAAAAAGGACCATTAAGTCAAGTGGACTGTTGAAGCAAAAGAATTTTTCTAGCAGATCAAGGAAACCTTGGGAGATTTTCTAGTTCTGATCATCTCGAATTATGATAACAATTTCCTCATTTTCTATTTTGCATTAACACATACGATAGATTTTATGTTTCTTTAGAAAAATGAAAAAGACCAAGAACAACCCATATCCTTTTTCACCAAGGCCCTGAGAGATGTTGATCTAAAGTATAGTAACATGGAAAAGCAGGCTTATGCATTAGTCAAAGAATTAAAGGATTTTGGATATTATATACTTCACTCTAAGATATTTTATTATGTACCTACCACAACTATAAAGAAAATTATCACACAACCTACAATGAGGGAAGAAGAGGTAAATGTATTGCTAAGATTTTGGAGTATGATGTGGAGATTAAGCTCAAAAAGATACTAAAAGGAAAAGGAGTAGCCAAAATGTTGGTTGAATCTAACTGTCAACAAACATCATAGCAATAAACACTGAAGAGGGTGAAAGACAAGAACCATCCTTTGAGGTAAGTGCCAAATTTTCTCAGTCTGATTGGTATAAAGACATCATATTTTAATTGTGAAATTTAAGCTGCTCACCAACATGGGATAAATCAAAGGATAGATATATTAAGCTTAAGGATGTAAAATATTTCATTTTGGGGGAAAATCTATTTTGGAAGGACCTGGGGGTAATCCTAGTAAATTTCCTCACTCATGAAGAAACTCAGGGCATAATGATTGAGTTTCATAAGAGTGTGTGTGGTGGTCACCATGCTTTGAGATACACTACATATAAAATCCTTAGAGCTGGGTATTACTGGCCCTCTTTATTTTATGATGTAAATTTCTTGGTTCGAGCATGTGTAGAATTTCAAATGTTTTCAGGGAAGCAAAAGTAACTGCCCCTCCCGCTAAAATCAGTCAAAGTTTAGACACCTTTTAAGCAGTGGGCATTAAACTTCATTGGTGAGATTAATCCAAATTCAAGTGGACAACACAAATGTATTTGGAAACATATTATTTCATAGAATGGGTAGAGGCCATAACTACAAGGGAAGGCACCGATAAAATCACCATAAAGTTCCTAGAGGAAAATAGATTAGCTATATTTGGATGCCCAAGAAATATCGTTGCTCATAATTCTTAGGAATTAAAATATTTGAAATTGGTTAAGTTTTGTCAAGACTAAAACATAGAGTTTGGAAACTCTACTGCTTACTATCCAAAGGGAAATGGTTTGGATGAATCCTCCAATAAGGACCTTATCAACATTATCACCAAAACGTTATCTGAAAACTAGAAGGCATGGGATTCGCACTTGAAATATGTTTTCTGGGTAGACAAAGTTAGCATCAAGAGGGCCATTGGAACTTCCTCTTTTCAGTTGGTGTATGGGTTGGAAGTCATTTTCCCCATTCAAATATGTCTATCGTGATGAAATTACTAGAAAATGAGGAGGAGGAATTATACGACAGGAAGAGAATAATTAGTCAACGGATTGAAGTCCAACAGATAAGAGATCAAGTTCAGATAAACTCCTAATTTCAGCAAGCAAGAATAAAATAAATATTTGACAAAAGGACCAAGGAAAGAAATTTCATGGCAGGGGATTTCATCTTAAAATGGGATGATCGAACATAAGCTAAAGGGAAACATGGAAAATTTGATAATATTTGGCTTGGACCCTTTCAAGTTGTTTCTATCCAAGATAAGAAAACTGATGATTTAGTTCAACTGGATGGAGAATTGTTTGGGGATCCTGTAAATGGGAGGTTCCTCAAGTGCTTCTTGTAGTTTGATCACTGCAAGTTTTTCTTACCTTGTACATAAATGATTCCTTTTCATTTATATCTTATAATATTTAATTTTACTTCATTCACCATTCATTACTTCATCAAATATGAAGGTTTCTCACAATAGAAGTTGTGGATCATTTTTGTGTCACATATCAGATCTATTTTCAAGTCCAAAGGAGATGTATCTTTTCAGGTAGACTCCATAACCCAATAGAAAAAGGCATTTGGTCTACAATTCTCAGTAGAACATAGGGGCATGATGTCTCCACTACAGATAAATGTTGGTACTATATTTGTTCATGTCAAATATATGAAGGTTTACTAAAGTGGTCGGGTTGTGATTGGAAAAATTAGTAGTATAAAGGAAACATTCATATCCCTTGAGTAGTCAAGATTCAAATTTTACTTAGGCATAATGAAGAAACAACAAGAAAATCCATGCTCTTGTATGCATACTTAAAAAATTAATCCCTCGGGTACTTATCTGAGGTCCAAAATTTGCTTCTCACATGTGAAGAGGGCCTAAGTCTATTATCCATGGAGCTTACCAAAAATTCATCGCCTAAAAGTGAAACATAAATGGTTTTCTGGACCCTAAAAGATCAACGACTCTAATCTCATCACGCACATGATTTAAAATCAACGGTCAATATTTTACTTTTGTCAGAGTCTCATTTAGACCCAAGCCTCGAGCACTCCAATGGTTCACCTTCGATGGACGGTCCAAATTCCATCTCTCCATCAACCATGTCCTAAGAGATAAATGACCCAAATTCAATCCATGACTCTAGTGCACCAAATCAAAATTACATGTGGCCTACTAGTAGATCATTTCCAGGGTCAACCAATGGCTTCCACATGGAAGTGTGGAAACCACCCCATGCATAGGTCAATATCTCGAAGTTGGGTGACACATCTACTACATGTCTGCCTCATCAACGCCAACATTGGCGAATGAGAACATGCCACTTGTACAGGGTGACGTCTGCATAATGATCTTTTCCTTAGCTAATTTCAAGTTCTTGGTCAAGCTAGATTGAAGACTCTCATGCATCGTCGAGATTCCCCTAGTGGCTCCAAATCAAAGGTTGATATTTTCCCTCAAATTTCCCTCGTCAGAGTCATGTTGAATGACCATATCTTGACCACCCTGATGGGGCACCCACAATGACTAGTCCTGATAATCTCTCAGAACTTTTTCAAATGGGATTGATCAATGGTCTAGATCTTCTCTTGGGTATGAAATATTCCCATATAGGTGTCGCATGAGCATGTCTATGAAGTAGTTTTAGAGCCAAATAGATACTGCCAACTGGAAAAGTGGAAACCACTACATACACAAGTCAACACACAAAAAATGGGTAACATGTGTCACAATACCCTACCACATCAACCTTAGCGTTGACCAGTATAGGGCTGCCACATATGAGGGTGACGTCAGCCTGAACATATTTTTATTAGTCATTTTTTGGTTCTTGGTTGAGCCAAAAATAAGGCACAAGTGCCCGTTCAGACCTCCCTATGTAGCTTGATATCAATGACTGAGATTTACTCTTGGAGTCCCCTCGTTGGAGTCATTTTTGAAGAAAAACCCCTGACCACTCTGATGCGCACCTTTTAAGGATTGTTTGAATCTGTCTAGAACTTTTTGAAGTGGGGCCAATCAATAATCCATATCTTCTCTTGGGTGTTAAATCTTCCCGACCAATTGTTGTATCAAGAAAATTGTGGAGCACTATTACGGAAAATCGATGATTGTTATGTGGATGTGGGAAACCCACTCGATACATAGCTAAACATTCCAAAAATGGGTGACACATGTCACACCTTCCTGCCACTTGAGTACCAGAGTAGACCAATGAAAACTCTCCATGTGTAAAAATGATGTCATCATGACGTTCTTTTCCTTAGCTGATTTTGGGCTCCTGGTCAAGATAGATCGATGACTCTCATGTGTCATCTGACCCCTCTTCATAGATCCAAATATATAGTTCATATTGTCTCTTGGATTTCCCATGTGGGAGTCTTGTTGGAAGACCAGAGCCCGACCAGTCTGAGGGGAAACCCCAATGGATGGTCCATATTTTATCTCGGGCCTCTTTCAAGGGAGAACTTTCAATGAACCAAGTATCATCGCGCCCTCAATTTCACTTAGAGAGATCAATGGTTTATATTCGATTCATTCCCTTAGGGATTTGATTCAACATTACACGTGGTCTTCCACCAAATAACTATTAGAGCCAATCATAGGCTACCACGTGCACATGTGGAACCCACCAAAGTTACCCAAAATCATATCAAATTTAGGTGAGACATGTTGTGCTCCTCTGCCACATCAATGACAACGAGAACCAACAACAAGGTTCCATATGTCTATGATGACATCAGTACAATAATAGTTTCCTTAGACAAACTTTGGTTTTGGCCACTCTTGATCAACGAAATAGATCTTCTTTTGGACCTTTTTGAATGGGACCAATCAATGGTCCAGATCTGATCCAATATAGTCCATAGGTTTCTTTTCATCAGACTCCCAGTTTGAAGCCTAGACCCTGACATATCCAATGGTTTCACCTCTAATCGACAGATGAGATTAGTCATCGAATTTGATCCAATGGTTTTTGAGTCTCACGCCTATGCATATTTGATTTCAAGCACCCAAAAGTATAAGAAATGATTACAAAGACTCTTCAGGGAGAGAGATCGAGTGGATATTTTTTCCTGCAGGTTTCCAGCTTCCCCATGATCTTATCATAAAAAAATTCATGCAGGTAAGCATAATTAATTTTTACCAGAGAAGATACCTCCCAAGAATCAAGAAGTCATAAAGAATATTCAAGAAGATGGAAGTGGTTTCAAGAAGCGTTTTTAGGGAATGAGGGAGAGAAATAAAAAAAAAAACAAAGGAACCCATTATTAAGTTCGACACTTTGGGGAGTTAAATAGTTTCTTGTAACCATATTTGTTCGACCACCGAGATACCTTGAGAACAATCAGTTGATAAATGCAGCAGACAATCAAAGATTCATCCACTGTGTTTAAGTTTCAATTTGCAATTCCTCATTATGTTGTATATGTGTTCTTGTAAAGCATCTCCTCCCATGCCTTCTTTCCTTGTATCAAATATGATTTATAAAATATCATACAGTAGGCCATTCCTCATATTCAATGTTACCATATGATGTTTGGTTATGATATAGAAGTGATTTCCTCTAAATGTATGACCATTTCTTGGCACTTCTTTTTGCATTTAAGTGATATGTAGAGGCTACCTCCATGTATTTATGTGTACTAAGGTTTAAACTATTTGAATCATATGTGTATAGATATATTTACACTTGTTAGAGTTGTTTAAATCTTAATTGCTCAACACACTATTCATTTCACATAGGCTACATGATTCCTTCTGAGCAGTGCCCTTTATGTTTATTTTGTTCTTTCCTCTGATCCACCATTTCATCCCCCTTTTAAGATTGATTGTATAAAATACTCATAGACATATGCCTATTATATTTTAGAGAATTTGTCATCTCAGCTGAGACTTTTTGAGGTCCTATAGTTTCAAAAGAGAAAGAGAGACAAAGGGAAAAACTTCCTAACTATTGCACAATTATTTTATTACAAATATGGCCTTAAGATTCATCCCGATTCTTTTTTGCTAAGGTGCCTCAATATCATTCCAAAAATATCCTGGAAAATCACGAGGGATAATAGAGTCAACTTGACGGAGTATATTTTTTGGGTTCAACTATAACTGTTGACGTTTACATCTGGAAAATATCTTCGAGACTCTATGGAATTTTGTTATATTTTCAGACTATAAAAGAAGACCCCTTGGGTCATTATCAACATGATTTTGAATGGATATTCTGCAACAAATCATGTTGATAGAGATGTACAATATGAACTGTGATGTTCTGAGTAAAATATTTTTTTTCTTAAGTGTTGTAATAATGTCTTTAGAAAGACTTTTCTTTGTTTCTTTGAAATTCATGCCCCTCTTCGATTATTTACTTGATAATTATGTGTTTTCTATTTTATGTCATGTTCCACCTTATTCCCCAACATGGAATAAAAAGTCATGGTTAAAACCTCTAATTATAATCCACAAACCTTGTTGAATTAGTTGTTGTGTGACCGACTCGAGTCGATGGTTTCCTATTGGAACTTATTGAAACATATGAGTCTATCTAGATATAAAATATGGATTTGAATATCAATCCTATTGTTATGAACGGATCAAATTATGCAGTATGGGATCTAAATATGGAAACCTTATTGAAGAGTAATATATTGTGGGAGTATACGAAGGTTCCAATTCTAGATCTAACAAACGCTCAGGAAAAGTTTTTTGTTGATGGAAAGAAGGATGAAGATGTGGGGGTCATCATGACCTACAACTCGTGGGTGTGGGGGTCATCATGACCTACAACTCGTGGGAGATATGATTTGGGATTATTTGAACTGATTTTCCTCATCAATTCTTGAAGAAGATGAAGACCTTGTTTAATTGAGTCGACAAGAGAAACGTCATGCAGTTTGGGAAATAGTTGATCTCTCTCAATCCTCATTTCTTTGAGAGAATGGAAGACCATTTATTACGTGTTAAGGAGATCTCGGTTTAAATTTACCAAATGTGGAAAGAACTATGAGAAGAAGGATGGACAAATCATCGAGGTGGTCTTGATGAATTTGAGAACACCATTTGACGTGTTCGTGTCAAATTTAAACACCAACTTGAAAGCACACAAGGAAGATGGTAAGGATTAATCCTTTGAACTTTTCTGTAAACTTTTTATTACTAATCAAAGTAGATTACTTGCAGAAGGAAATATTGGTGGTAAACACCTGACCCACATGCTCAAGGGTAATGGAAAGAAGGATTCCAGAAATAGAGTGTAGTCTAATGATTTTGCATAGAAACATGCATACCATGACCTAGGATCCCATAGGCAACTAAAACAAATATGAAAGAAGAATACATGTTAGTATTATGGAAAGACTGGACATGTGGAGAATAAATTCTTTAAGAAACAAGACAATTTAGAGGACATGGTTAAATGACTTGAAGGAGACATGCTCGTTGTTCCTCAACCCTCTCATAAGTTTTCCTTCCAAGTCAGGAATTCTCAGGATTTTCTATCTCATACTGCACAAAATGAATGGGTTGTTGACTTGAGTGCACTCATAATATGACCAAGGATGCCACTTTATTCACGAAACAAAATAAATATGAGGAGATTAAAATCTATGTTGTTGGTCAGGGTGATGTAGCTTATCAACATGGGAGGATTGTAGACATCTATCATGTGCCAAATATTAGTGTTAATATGTTGTATGTTGCTTAGTTGACACATACAGGTAATATTGTGTAAATTTTGCAAGATTGGCTCTATGTTCATGATTTGAAGAAAGGGAAGTAGATTGTCATTGGAAGGCTTCTCGACCCGACGAACAATTTTTACAAGTTTCATGATTCGACTTGACATGAATATGAACCAAATCCACTTGTTTCTCACACCAATAATATAAGTCGAATTTGGCATGAAAAACTCATACATCTAAATTTATGAAGTCTACAGACACTAGAAACTCAGAACATGGTTGTTGGTTGTCAAAGGTGTTTCCTCGTAAAGGAGTCTGTAAGGGCTATGTTCTTTGGAAGCATCATCAAGCACCATTCAACTCTGAAAAAGCATGGATATCATAGGAACTGCTAGAATTGGTTCGGAATGATGTGTGTTGTATAAATTTTTCTTGATTGGCAGGTGCAAGGTACATTTTGAATTTCATTTATGATTTCTCTCACTTCACATGGGCCTTTTTCCTGAAGAATAAGAATCTTGTCTTTTAGAGAATTTGAGGCCTTTGTTGAAAAAACAATTTGGTTGACCCATCAAGTTCCTTAGATACAAAAATGGTGGTGAGTATTTCAATCGACCTCTTGAATAATACTTACGTCGATCTGGTATAGACTGACATTAGTCAGTTCATTACACACCTCAACAAAATGGAGTTGGAGATTGGATGTTAGTCGAAATAGATAGATTCCTTTTGCAGGATAAAGACCCACCTCCTCATTTTTTGGATGAAGTAGTATTTTGTGAAAGTTATCTTCTCAATCACATCTTAGCACAAGTTTTTCCTTCCATCACTCCAGTCGAACCATGGTAAGGGAAGAATCCTTCAATCGGCCACCTCCATGTGTTTAGATGTGTTTCTGAGCATCACATTCCTGATGATTTCAGAAAGAATTTGGATGGAAATATTCATGCTTGCATCATGATGGAATGCTCTGAAGATTCGAAAGCATATCAATTGTTTTATTCTATTAGACATCAAATCATTGTCAGATGTAATTTTTAGTTTGATAAGAATTATTCTAGGATTAAAATGTTGAATGCCTCTTATGTATTGTTGTAGAAGGATCCATTTGATGTTGTCTCTGACACTAGTAGTCTTGTTACATTCGTCACTCCATCATCTGGACAATCAAAATTTCTTTTTGTTTTGAATTGAATGTCAACCTCCTAGTCGACTAGTCCATTGTCCTCTGTTCTGAATGGTCTGCCGACTAAAATCCATCCAAATTTTAATTTCCCTAGTGAATTGAATCGTATTTAACCTATTTATTATCCTCCCCGATGGGTTTCCAAGATAATTTAAGTTGTTAGAGATTATGTCAAAGATTCGTCCCACGGACGTCAAGCTTGAAGTTAGAAGCAACATGTCGGGATTTCCTTGATAACTTGTCTTCTTGAAACCTCAGGCCATGTTACCTACTTAGATGATGAAGGATGACTTGAATGGGAGTATGCCATGAAGACTTAAATTGATTCTTTGTTAAAGAATCATACTTGGGACTATTCCTCGACTACAAATAAATAATATTGTGAAGTTTCGATGGGTCCATAAGACCAAATTTACCTTTGAAGTTGTTGTTGAGTGACATAAAGAATGCCTTGTCATAAAGGGATTTTCTCAAATAAAAGGCATCCACTACATTGGAACCTTTTCCCCCATTGCAAATATGAACTTTGTTCGAGTGATTCTTTCCCTTGATGCTTTTTTTGGATGGAAAATCCATCACATGGATGTGAGAGTGATTTTCTTCATAAATACCTATCTGAATAAATTGACATGGAAAAACCACCTAGTTTTACGAGAGGTTCAAATTTAGTTTGTTGACTCAAGAAGTTTCTTTATGGTTCGAAGTAGGATCCCCGAGCTTGTTAGGATAAGATTGACAATTTCTTTTTTCGAATTGGTTCAAAATGGTGTGGATTCCTTTTTCTTTTAGTCTGGTTTGTCGGTTCATGTAGGACCCCAAAGAAATCCACTAGAAATAAGTCAAATGAATTGTTTTCTATCTGAAGGGTACCACTTATTTTGGTATCAAATATTTTCGTAGTTCAGATTCCCTAGTTGGCTACACTGACTTTGTTATGACGATAAGTACACTTCTCACTATTTTTTTCACTATATCACTCGACCTTTGGTATGTTTATGAAAGAAGCATATAATAGTCTGATAAAAAAAAGTGCCATACAAGTTGCTAACAAACCTATTGTTCATAGTAATATGAAGCATGTTGAGCTCCATGCTCACTACTTCAGATAGTTTGTTAATGAGAACGTTGACTCTATTGAATATTCCAGAACATAAGATAAATTTGTTGATATCTTCAGCAAACCTTTAGTTGAAGCCAGATTTATCAATCTTCACAATATGCTTGGGATTCATGAAGATGGAATTATGGGGGGGTGTTCTAGTGATGTAATTCCACTTCCCGAACCTCCAGATTTGTGTGTTGATGTGGGGGTCTTGTAAAATCAAGCATTGATGATTCATCACACATATATTGGGTTCAGTTGGATGAGAGGTTGACCCATATTTGGATATAGTTGGTTGGGAGATCGAACCACACACCACACCAGTTAGTCAGGTAAGTCGGGTAGTCAACGTGCATGTCACTCAGACAATATATCAATAATCAAAGATATTTGGGTTTTGGGTGGTGGATCGACCATCCTAGGAATCAACTATGCTTGGATAGATTGTCAATCGGGTCGAGTCCCATGGAGCAGACTCGACATGATTTTTCAGAGTCAATTGTAATGGTTGATAGTTACATGTGGACAAGATGTTCCAGACTCTATGGAATTCGGTTATATATTGAGACTATAAAAGAAAACCCCTTGGTTCATTATCAACATGAATGTGAATTGAGATTGTGCAAAAAATCATGCGGATCGAAATGTTCAATATCCATTGTGATGTTCAGATCATAGTGCTCTCTACTTAAATGTTGTAACAATGTCTTTACACACCACCTTTTGTTTCTTCTAAATTTATTCCCCTCTTCGATTATGTCATGTTCCACCTTATTCCCCAACAAATTCTATGGTATGACTTAGATATCTTCTTGGATATTGATGAACATCACTAAGAATTCATCCACCCATATTGGTTCTTTACTTTGAGTTGTATCTCATTTGGAACACCTATATGAATGATGATTGTGGTTTCCACAATGCTTGCAAGGAAAAAGATCAAAGCATTGATCTTCCATGTGGCCAAGTGGCTAACAATGTTGGCATATCATAATATTGTCTTGAACTCGAGTATGTGAATGTGAACTTTCTTGAAGGAATCCAACACTATGGTTCTCGATCGGTTTGGTGTAATCGGGATTATGAAAGGTGACATCCTTTTCATATCTCATACCTGTTTTTTTATTGTTATTTATGATTTCTTCCCAAGGTTTGATTTTTCTCTTGGAAAGAAAAGGAACAATGCCATGGAGTTGTTGATGTTGTGGCTATTGATATGAATCGACATCATCATTTTCTTCACAAAGACAATTGTTGTAAACCAAGACTAGTTCAAAATATTGTTAAAGGTTCTTTCACTCGAGTGCATCATGAAGAAGTAGAGTCTGAGTTTGCAGAAGTGTTTCTTTGGCCTTAGACCTCAACTGTTTCTTACAACTCCGTGCTTTAACAATCAGACTTCTACAATTCAAAATCCTGTAAAATAGACAAGGTGATTACTAAGCTTGATTTCCTGAGCAGATGACTAGATCTGTCAAGTTAAAACATGAAGAGAGAGGAAGGACTATTTTTTCTCCCTATACAGTTTTACAACAATATTATGCAGAAGTAGGAATAGAGAGAATATCCACCAGCTCTCTCTGTTACTTTACTACAATAATTATCAGAATATTCCTCTCTGTTACTTTCCTACAATAATTCTCAGAATACTAAAAAGTTGAAGAACCCAACTCACAAAAAAATTCACTTCAACAAGTTATAGATTCAAGGAGGCATTGTGTAAAAATGTGTACAAAGAAAATTCTTATCAATGTAAACCGATTGGGATCTTTTATCGGTTGAAGAACTCCAAATGAAGATGCAACGATATCAATAGGTAGCCACTAATTGGGTTTGAATATTTCATCGATAGACCAGATCATTATCTACAAAGCTTCGAATTCTTTTCTTCTTATGGATGACTCAATGGCAGGAGTACACAGTAGAAAGAGAGGACTCAAAATATTTGGGGCCATAGGAGCTAGTAGAAAGAGAGGACTCAAAATATTTGGGGCCACATGAGCTCTACCTTCACTTGGTTGTGGGACGTTGAGTGACTTCGCGTAGAGGCTTCCTTGAACCCTGCAACGTAGTCTTCCCTCAGAAGGGCTTCAATGGAAATAAGCCAGCTGGAAGAATCAAACTCAAAAAACGTAGATATGGTTTTGTAGAGTGGGCGGGTGTCCTGTAGAGAGGGTGGAATATTAGAGGGATGAGACCATCAACGAACCTATGTGGGAACGTATTTCTTCTCTGCTCGTTTGTAAATCAACGAAATATTGTAAAGATGGCTGGTATGAGTGTCAAACGCAACAATGTTGATTCTGCACATTAATGGAAAACTATGGTCTCAACATCCAACGCTCCATGGCCTGCGATGGTCGTAGAGTGCCTCCTTAGTGAAACAGTCCATGGTCAATTACCTGCCCTCAGTCGATAACGTCCTTCTGTACATCGTTTGATGCATTTTCGTGTCAAAGAGAAACCATTGGATGAGAACCTCTATGAAGCATGCTAGACGCGTGAAAATCCATCCAGGGCCACTTGTGGATATCGTTGATTCCAAAGAACTCGTGAGAAACCAACCACACAACACAAAATGGCCAAATAACCAACCAAAGCAACACGAAATGACCTAATTTACAAAATGGCAAAATAGCCAACCAAAACAACACGAAATGACCTAATTTAGCTAGGGTTAATGTGAACTCCCAACCAGTGAACACACATTTGTGAAATGAATTTCACGATACAAGAATGTGTCGATATTTGATTTGCGAGGTGGGATATTCGATGTTTTGACTCTGATAATTGAAGAGGGAATTGACCAGATAACTATTGAAATACAAATGGTTCATGTCAACAACTTAAGCCCATTACCATTTTACATTCATTATATGCATTGTCATGCTAATAAATGAATCAAAGGTACCACCAGTGCACTTAGACCAGTTATAAGTTTCTTATTGTTCTAGAGGCTTGATGCCTCAACGATTCATGAATTACCTTGCTTATTCATTAGTATAGTTCTTCCTATCATTCTATTTTATTTGAGGGTTAGAGTGTGAATAACATATTATTTTATTTCATTGTTGTTTTATTTAAATATGAAAAGAAAAAGAAAGTAGTGATTATATGTATATGCAACATGTATGTTATAAGTTTTATATTATATATTTTACTATCATATATGTTTCACAATTATTAAGCCCATTTTATAAGTTTTGGATTTCATAATCATGAGAGTAAGACTCATTATATATGCATAGTGTATTTTATAATTTATTTATTTTATTAATCACCATACATAGCCTAAATATGTGAAGAGGATAGTCATGACTATATGCATATACAACATGTGTGCTATAGATTCTTATATTATATAGTTACTATCATATATTCTTCATAATTAGTAAACTCATTTTATGAGTTTTGGATTTCATACTTATAATCTTAAAACACCTAGTATATATTTTAGTTCATCTTATTAATCACCATACATATGTGTATATATAATTTACAGCACTTCATGCCACTAATATGAATTTGGAATACCAAAAGCAATGTTAGTTTAGCAAAATTCACAATATATTTATTCATATTTCAAAGGACCACATGATACCATATTATAATATTTCAATCATTGTAATTCATTAACTAAAAAATCTATTACACAATTTTATATGGCCTTGAATATGTTTGCATTAGCCACCAAAAACTAACAATGTTTATAATATTCAAAAGGAGTACTTTCTACTTGTGTATAGTTTCGAGATCCTAGTAATTGGTGTTTCCTAGAAAATATAACCTTAGGGAATATAGAATTTCATCTAATTATTCACTCTTATAAATACTACACTATTGTTTATATTAAAATCTATAAATACCAAGATAAGTTACAAAGATGTAAAATTTATAAATATCATGATGAGTTGGATGTTGCAAATAAATTTACTCTTTATGTTGGAAGGAAATACTACAATATTGTTTATATTAAAATCTATAAATACCAAGATAAGTTACAAAGATGTAAAATTTATAAATATCATGATGCGTTGAATGTTGTAAATAAATTTACTCTTTATGTTGGAAGGAAGGTAATGGGAACATAATCACATTCCAAATAATTTCATGCCATCTCATAAACTATTTCATTATACACTGTCAAATTTATAAATACTAAGATGAGTTGGATGTTGCAAATAAATTTACTCTTTATGTTGGAAGGAAGGTAACGGGAACATAATCACATTCCAAATAATTCCATGCCATCGTGAACTATTTCATTATACACTGTCATAGATTCATATAAACTTTGGATCCATGACGAATTGAGAGGGATGAAATAAGTGAAATCATTTTTTAAGAGTGTACTTCAATGTATTTGACCATTCTTAACACTTAATATATCCAAAATTAATATAGATCTATGATGAAACTACTTTGGTGATCTTTTATATATATATATATTTTAATGTTTTCTATTAAACAACTTAACTAAATGATAAAAAAATAAAGAAAATAACAAATACTTGGTGTTATCCCTCTCTTTATATATATTTTAATGCTTCTATTAAACTAACTAGATGATAGAAAAAAAATAAAGAAAAATAACAAATAATCATTGATAATAGATATAGAATTTAATATAAAAATATTTGGTAACCATATTTGTGTTTCCCAAATTTAATATATATATATATATATATATATATTTTTAATTTTAGTTGCCATCCCACATTATATTTATTTATGTTAATTAATTTTCAGAAGGGCATAGGTGTTACACCTCAACCACCTGAACCATAAAAAGTGTCTCTCAACATCATTACACGTTATTTTATTTGGGAAGTGGCAAATATCATGCTCGATCATGTATAGAGATCATGCTATACATGAGACATCAATCTTTGTTAGGCGAGAGTGATCATAGCTCGCATATGTAATGTAGAATAAAATGAGGAGACGATAATCTACTACAATTATTATGAACGTGATAGACGGAGCAAGCAGACGTTAGAAAGAGGATACAATAATGTTGTTTTAAAAGACTGAGAGTCCTCTCGCTTTGTGTAGAGGTAGTTGGTTTCAAGCCACCATGAGAGATTGGTTTCCAAATATTTTGAAAATGCCGTTAAGTATTTTTATCCAAATTAACATTAAATCATGGTTTAATATGTCTATGATTAAATTGAGTGAAATACGATCTTTCCACGTATCTCTTATTTCGTTTTTTTTTTACTAAGAATATATTGAATCCTCATAACATGGCCAAAATTCTAAATAGATTTTAAAACCTTGCCTCTAAGCAATAACTTAATAGGTTTATATTAACCTAATCAAATTTTCTATTTAATTTTATTAAATATTTTTTTATAATAATTGCTCATTTTATCTAATCAAATTTTATATTTAATTTTATTAAATATTTTTTATAATAATTGCTCATTTTTTAAAAGTTACTAGAATAGTGTTCCCAAAATCTCCTCATATTGAACAATGTCAACTAGGATTTGTTTATTTTAAATTAAGTTAGATCCAGAACAATTCTATATTGTCTATTTAATCTCAAGTACATCTCACATCTCTTTTGCAATGGAGAGATCCATTTCCAACTACTTAAAACTAATCATATGAAAGCACCACAAGCCCATCCATGACACTCATTATGAAGCTTACATTAATATTTCTTCCATTTCCACTCATTCAACCCAAAAATCCCCTTGTTTTATGCTTTGTTGAACAGAGTATAATTTCCAAAAATTCCCTTGTTTTATGCTTTGTTGAATAGAGTATAACTTGAAATTAGACATAAAATTTATTTTTATTTGTATATATTTATCCAATTATTAACTTTCAACTTCTTTATACACTTCATGATATATTGAACAATGCGAGAAGCAAAAGAACTCAAGCTAAATTATGAAATTTGTTTTAAGTTACAACAAGGTCAAAAAAAAAACATAAAAACATTAATTCAAATAGTGAGTGTCAATTTCTTGAAGTTTCAAACATTGTATTAAACTCCAAGTAATTAGTGGAAAAATTGCACTTGTAGCTATAGAAATTCTAACAAGGTTATAGAAACATGAGCACTCACTGTCCATTGCTTGAAGTTTCAAACATTATATCAGACCCCTAGTAACTAGTGGAAATATTTGAGTTGTACTTATAGGAATCTCCTTTTGAAGTACAAGCTCACTAATGATTAAAATAATCGAGCATGGCCTTGACAATCGATGTCATGATTAATAAGGTGGGGAGGAAGAGGAATCATTATAGGATTTGCACATGAACTTATTGRCTCAAGAAAATTCTAAAAGTTCCTTTGGAGTTGAGAAAAGCCATGTTTTCATATTCTCCCCAGGCATGGTGGCCTCTATAGGAAGAAGGTTGAGACACTTTTTACGCATGGTGTGCCTTATTCGTCTTAGCAAAGCCCCTTTACCATTTATTTTGGTTTGGCCAAAAGGTTCAACGTATGATTATTGCTTCCCTTTATGGATACTTTGGTATGTAACTTTTACCATTTATTATAGTTCGTCCAAAACGTTCAACATATCTGTGTTGCCTCCCTTTATTGATACTCTTAGGTAGGGATATCTTAGACCATGCATGTTATACATGGATTCATTTAAATGTTAATTGAAAGTGGAGCATTTGTCATGAGTCTTAACAAATGAGACGTTTAAAAAATCCCTAAACGATGGTAAGGAGGCCCAAAACAATACTTTTCGGTTGGAAAATATTTTATATCATAATTGATAATGGCCATTACTTTTACTTAGAATTCATAAAAAATACTGACAAATTCCGTACTATTTATTTGTCTATCTCTTAAATAGTGACAAGTTTCTAGGGATATTATGGGTTTTTTCTACTTTTTTTTCTATGAAATGATCAAATGATCATTTGATAATAGTAATTTAGTGCATGTTTACAACCATCACAACCACCTATATCTAGGGATATTAAGGGTTGTTTCTAATGCTTTTATGTGAAATGATCATTTGATAATAGTAATTTAGTGCATGTTCACAACAAGATATGTGAATACTCATATTATTTTCACAATAAGTAGCTAATATAGTATGTCTCTTTATAGTTTCAGCAGACGTTTCAATAGCAGTTTAGTGACTTTAAAAACGCACTATTTCAACCACGTCTTGTGCTAATTAAGTGAGATTCAAAACACACTATTGTGAAAAGTTCTGTGCTAATTTCACTATTACTACCAACTTTTCCTCTTTCATCAATAAATACTATATTTATGATTGACCTGCTATGTGAGGTAAACAAGTAGGAAATTGAAATATCACGACCATCGAAAATCCCAACTGGAAGAAGATCACCATGAGGTCTCTTTGCGAGGGATTGAGGGAAAGAATCCCTAATGAGAAGACATCTCTCTAGTAAGCCTGCACCATTGATTTTCATCAAACACTTGGTAATGGCTATAACGATTGAAACCCTACAAAAAACACCAAAATATGAAAAGAATAATTGTTAGCTGAGCGTGTAAAGAAGAACCTCTAAATCCTTGTTAAAGACAGTCCCATGTGTGCAAAATGAACTAAAGTCTTAGAATACTTAAAAGATATTAGGACATAGCAAAGAATCCTTTGTGGAGTGAAATTGTATCACTTCTAGCAAAAAATGAGAACTCAATTTTGCAAATCAAATCATACAATTTTCCATTTCCTTTAATGTGTTGTTCTTTCTCTTAATAACACCATTTTTTTTGGTGTTATGGAATGGTGTGTTTCATCTAAATGCATTTCACAATGTATTAAGTTGTAAATTTGTTGCTAATATATTTCCACCATCATATGTTCTTAGCCTTTGAAGTTGATGTCTATGTTATTTTTATAAAAGGGCCTTGTAATATTAAATCATTTGAAAAAGTTCACTCTTTATGTGCTAATAAATAAACCCAAGTGCATATCTATAAGTGATCAATGAATCTTAAAAAGTACATAAACCTAGATAAAAAAATAAGATGAAAGTAGACAACAAAAATCACTATGAACAAGCCGTAAGGGGGTGGATGTGTTATAAGACTCACATTTTTCAAACTTGTCTCAATGATGTCTCTTGAGCAAACATCATCTCTAGAAGAAATGAGATAGAAACTAGTCAACATATTATATTTGCATAGTTGATGTAATGAGTGATAGTTTAGATTCCCAACCACTCATGTGAAAGTCTACTCACATCATTGTTATGAGCAATAAAAATTGACTTGTAGTGTCCCCAAGGCCGAGCCCCGTTACAGATCATGTTAGATGCAAAGAATTGTAAATATGTTCTATAGGCTGGTGAGCCAAGTTTTGAATAAGATGTAGGCTTATGAGTTTGGTTGGGCCATGGAGCCTAAGTGTTGAAGGCCAGGAGCCTGTTGATGTACTTGTATGTATGCAGATCAATTAATAAAATATAAACACCGCCAGTGCAGACCGACCACGATGAATGAGTGAAGGGGGACTGAGCGTCCACAGATTGGGCAAGGGATCAAGGGGATGGAAGGTGGGAAAGGGGCTGAGTAAGGAGCCTAGGGGCTAAGCCTAGGGGGTTTAGGCCTGGAATAATATTTTAATATTATTTCCTAAAAATCCAGGTGCACATTCTTTTATCCTGAGTCCTTTTGGAAGGACCCGTGAGTTCCCAAGTGATGGGAGGAAAACATACGGATGGAACGAATGCAGTTCCTAGGGTGACAAGTGTCAACCCTGGTGCATGAAAATATAAGCCTTAAGCTGAACCGTGGGGGGGGTCTCTCTGCCATTCTGAGCCGAACCTCTGTGCGTGGAACCGTATGACCTCTGCCGGAAATCGTTTAGTTTTGTTTTTGCCTGAGGAAAACGGGGGAATACCCTGTCCAGAGCTATGAGTCGGGGTCTGTTCTAGTCAAGCCGGGAAACGTATTCCTGAACCAGAATTCCCTGTGT
>SNQJ01S0009834.1:39223-68954 GCA_010110895.2 Picea sitchensis
TCAAGAAAAACTTGAAATACGTATTATGTCATTAAAATTGCCATCATCTAGCTATACTATTCATATATAATACCCAATAATGCTTGGACATCTATCATCAAAAATAAATATCTGTTTGGTTTTTCTTTCATTGAGAGAAATAATGTGTCTTTATCCTTATCCATATGATAATATGATATGGAATCAATAAGTCACTCAATAGAAGAAGAAATATATGTTATAATGAAAGAAAAACTAGAGGAAGAAAGAACATGTCCATGAGAAGAAGATTTTGAATAAGTGCAAGAATAAGAAAGATATAGATTGATCTTGTTCTTCTTCATCATTTCTTCTAAGACTTCAATATTCTTGAAACATTTAGACTCTATATTAGCATTTTACACACAAAAGCTACTGATTCTCTTCAACTTCTTACATTTCGACTTAGCTCCTTTATAACCATTGGGAGTACGAGAGATTGAGAGGGTTTGAGACCCTTGTTTTGTTCATTGTTGTGAGGATGTTTTTTCTTTGGATGCTTTGGGCATTGATATTGTTGGGGCACTAAGCATTTTTTTTTAAGTATCTATGGTGGTGATTAATCAGAGGTGGAAGAGATTATCTTGATCTTCAATTAAATAATCACAAAAATCTTCAAAAAAGTGAATTTTGTAAGTAGCYYCTTGAATAATAAGTACTTTTGTAGTTATCTAAAGAGTAGATACAAAAATAGAAAAAACATTTCCAAGATTACGAAGAATAACATAGATGAGTTTCCCATAATGCTCTTTAATTCCATATTCTACAAATACAAKCACAAGTTCCTTAAACATCGATAGAAAAACTCAATGCAAGAGATGACTAGGATTTAAAGGAACAAGTTGATTTTGAAGTTGGTTGGCTCGAATCTGGTTTTGTTTACAAAACATGATTTTTATTTGTTGACAAAATTCTTATGGGATTTCAATCCCTTGAAGGTGAAACTATAAATTGCTATCGATTCAAATATGTATCAATCCATATGATACAACATTTATATTATTCCATTCATCTATCTTTAATTGTTCAAAGAGGGCAACGTCTATTCCCATGATAACATAATAAAGTCCCTTACTTCTTAGTGGATCCTCCATATGAGGTGTCCATAACTAGTTTGAACTAATAAGTAATCTCTCGCTTATAAGTAATCTCTCGCTTGCATTGACTATATTACAATATGAATGTGAGATTATTCCAAAAGTATAAATTGACTAATCAAATAATTTTTTCTTTAAAAAATGAGTAGCTTCAAGAAAAATAGCAAAAACAAACTCTTGATGAAAAAGTGATGCTTGTTTGAAAAAAGACATAAAAGATAAAAAATTTAACAATTTTGAGACATTTTCCTTAATAAGAATAAGTGTTTTGACACACTAATATAAAGTTTTAAGAAAAACCATATTACGTAATTACAAAAAAAAAATGATGTAACTAAGTTATTCCAAAACTTACATCACTTAGAAATTTATCATCACCAACACATATTTTTTTGGTGTTCGAGTAATTAAGATCATAAATATGTATTTATTATTATCTATATGATAATATGGTCCCGAACCAACAGGTCACTCAATATAAGAATAAATATATGTTATAATGAAATAAAAAGTATAGGAGTGAGAGAATATCCATGAGAAGAATATTTTGAAGAAGTGTAATGATGCAGGAGCATGTCTCCACGTCAGTCAGCCAGCTAGCTAGCCATGCCAGCGAATTCAAATCACACGCTAAAAGAGAGGCGCAATCCTCATTTAAATTTGAAATTCAATGTAATTAAATGTTTTAGGCTGGTGAGCCATGGAAGCCGTGCATTTGTGCAGGCGTTAGATAGGATCGTCTTTAATGCTAGATCGGTTGAGATCTGGATCCAGGTGTTGGACTAGACAACCATTGAATGTAATTTATTAGAGTAGGTAGACCTGGAGGGAAGCGCTCGATGAGCCCCTCAGGTAAAAGAGATTTTGATATCTCATTTGGAGATGAAGAGGAATGGTAGATATGAGTTAGAGTAGAGAGGAGCCAGAGAGAGCTCAAAAACACCATTGTAATTTCAGGCATTTGCCATTTTAATATAATCAGAAGCAGTTTTTCCTGCATGTCATTCTATGTTATATGGGTGTCTGTGAGTGTTCCTTTTATGATGTGAATGTATGTTTGTTAAGCATTTGCAGGGAGTTTGTGTGATTTCAGGCTTGAGAGGTCTTTGAGGTTTCATGCCAGGAGGGTATGACAGAGGACTGCGGTCTCTTAATACTGGTGCACTGAGGATGCATTTCTGAACACTGCAGGTTCAGACAAAGACGTATTGAGGCATAGAAGTTGAAGTCAACAACTCGGGAGGAAGACCTTGGAGGTTACTGAACACCTCTGGAGGCAAGGCTGTGTGGAGGAAGACATAGTTGCAGACAAAGTCATGGAGGATTTTGTGGAGCTCTTCCAAGTGGGCATTGAGCGTGTGTACAGGAGTGCACAAAGGAAGGAACTCTGTTGAGGGGTCAGAAGAGACAGAATCACTGACGATTCTGTAAGAGCTCTGCCAGGTGGGCATTGAGCAGGTGCAACGGGTGCATAGGAAGACAGAACTACTGAACGTTCTATGGAAGAGAAGATACTCCGCCAGGAGGGAGTCGATAAAGTGTGCAGATAGGCACAAGAAGAAGAGGACTGCTTTGAGTTCTAGAAGAGAGGAAGAATCCACTGAGGGATCTTTGCTGGGTTGCTGAATACCCAGAAGGCTCAACAAGGAGGGTTTTTGAGCAAACAGAGAGCCAGGAAGGCATATTCTTCTCCATCTGAGGGAGAAGAAGGATAAAATCCCCCAAGGGGTCTGAGTGTTCTTGGAAACTCAGAAGAGATAGCGAGTTGTGCGCACGAAAAGACTCTGCAAGAGCACAGACGTCGGGATCCTTTAAGGATTCGAGGAGAAAAAGCTCAAGAGGACCAACGTTGTATACGCGCAGCGAGGCTCAAGATTGTAGAGCTCACAGAGAAAGGAGAACAAGGGTCGGAGCCCTTGATAATAGGAAATTCTTCCAAGCCTGGGAAGAAAAGCATGAAGGAAGATCAGGGAGGAGCAACATCGGCCATTGGATCAGCCGATAGAATCTGGACCGTCGGTGTTCACTATTAGGAAGCATCTGAGAAGGAGCAGACCGGAGAAAAGGATCTGAGCCGTTGGATCTCTCTCAGAATCCCTGACAACCATTGGATCTGGAGGAGTTGCGCGGAGTTTAACCTCTGGAGGAGGAGCGCACGAGGAGAATTATCTAAGTCGTCATATCTGGGATAGATACCCGACAGTCGTCGGATCTGCAGAAGTTGCGAGGAAGTTAAGACCTCGTAGACAGGAGGAGAGAAGTCCCGAGAAGATCAAAGTCGTCCGTTGACAGAGGGCACGTGGCAGAGATCGAGAGATCTCACGAACTCGGGAGTTCGCAGGGTGAATGCCCAAGTGGTTGGTGTTAAAAGTCGCGAGACGCGAGGACGCGAGGCGACGAAGTGGCAAGGAGGCTATGAGCCGTCCATCTGAAGTGGACAGGTGGAGGAGATTGAGAGATCTCACGAACTCGGGAGTTCGCAGGTGGAGAGCCCAAGCGTTGGGTGCTCAAAGTCGTGAGGACGCGAGGAGCGAGAAGGTGACAACCGTTGGATCCATATTGTAAGAGGACCGTTGGATCCGCACGTGGGATCGTGCATTGGAGCCTCACGAGAAAAGGCTTGAGAATTTGGCCATGGGGATTGCAAGGTAGCGAGGAGCGAGATTCCAACCGTTGGAGGACAGGTGGTCATAACAAAGCGGCGAAGTGGAATATAGGTGGCACTAAGCCCTCAGGATCTCGCCGCGAGAAGCTCCAAAGCATTGGTGTTAGAATTCGCGAGTCGCGAAGTGTCAAGGTTCGTGTAGGTGCGAGTGACAGAGAACAAGGTGGGACCCGTGTGGTCGATGAGTGGACGCGTGTTACCCGGAGATAGGAGTCAACATTCCGTTGAATCTCGCATCTCGGGGGTTCGTGGAATAGGAGGGTGAAAGTTCAACGGTTCAACCTGTGAGGTCGCGAGCTTCCGAGCAACCAAATCCGCCAAGGGAAAAGTTAGGGAGTTGACTGACGCGTCAGATCTCGGGGATCCGGGGGTGTAGCGCTCGACTGTTGGACTTGCAAAGTCACGAGGTCCGATCTTCCGATAAACTAAGGAAGGGGGATCGCGCGAGAGAGCTGTGGGTGTATATTTCCCGATAGGGAATTAGAAGAAAAATTTGAGTTCTTTGGGCCGAGGAGAAAACAAATCCTGTGAGCGGGTGAGTCTGAGGTGTAGGAACACCTTTGCCTGCGTCATGTAAATATATATATATATATATATATATATATATATATATATATATATATTTATATATATTTATTTATTTAGTATGTACTTATTTCCCATAAAAATTAAAATTATAATGTTTCGTTTTATTCTTACCTTTAGACTTATGTCCTTTAAAAACATTGGGAGAAACATTGGGAATATGCGTACTTGAGAGGGTTTGGGACAACTGTTTTGGTCATTCTTCATATTATTTATTCCTTGATGTTGTTGAACTATTAAGTATTTGCTATATGTGTCTATAATTTTGATTAATTGAAGGTGGAAGAGCTTATATTGACCTTTAATATAATAATCTTAAAATGATTAAGAAAAAGCATTAAGTGTTTCTTTGAAATGAATTAAGTATTCCCTTAAATTAAATAGGATTTAAAGAAACAAGAATATTTTTAGGTTGGTTGGCACAGATATTGTTTTGTATACCATACATTATTTTTTTATTTTTTTTGAAGTTTTATAAGGGATTTCAATCCTTGAAGATGAAACTATAAATTTCCAAATATTGAAAACCTTATAATTTGTGTGCTGCAATATTTCTATTGTTCCATTCATCTCACTTTAATTATTCAAAGGGGGTGACTTGTATTTCCAAGGTAACATAATAAAGTCCCTTAATTATTAGTAAATCCTCCATGTGAGGTTTCCATAAGTAGTTTTAATTAATAACTAATCTCTCACTTGGATTAGCAATATTATAATAGGAATGTAAGATGAATCCAAAAGTATAAATTGAAAATTTAGAGAAAACGAGCTTGAAAAAATGAGTAGCTTCATGAAAAAAACATTGAAGATAAACTCTTGATGAAGAAGTTATGCTTGTTTGAATAATGGTATACAAAGTCAAAATATTAAAGATGGAGGTTGGATCACATGATGTGCGTGGAAGGTAAGATCACTTAATTGAAAAATGTAAGTTTTTAATCTTCTTTAAATTTTCTTGTTAAAAATAAATTACTTTATGACTTAAGTGAATCACTTTCATAAAACAAGTGAAATTCACTTTACAATAAAGTTATCTTATAATTATGCATTTTTAAAAAGGTAAGTTTAAAAAAACAATTAAATTATTATAGTGATTCACTTTTTAAATTTAAGTGAGACTTAGAATTACAATAAGTTTATTTTATAATTTAATTTTATATACTTTTACAAAAATAAAAATAAAAGAAATCTTGAAAATAAATATTTTCAAACTCAAGAACTCTATTTTCAAAAAATTACTTCCAACCAAGTGAGCTAAAATTCTACAGAAAATTTGTTTTCTTTACTCATAACCTCCTCAAAGTACATGTTTATCCCTAAAACAATGTTGAAGGTGAAAGAGAAAGAGCATATGTAGATCACATAATAATTTCCTCTATATTTCTAATTAAAGTGGAGGATAAAAATCATACACATATTGGAAATAAGCAACCTACTAATATAACAACATAATCTTAAGTTAACAAATTAATAGAGCATAAAACCAGTAAACAATATAAAATATAAACATTATCCCTATAGATCCGAGAGAAATTATCATATTTTGGGAAAAGAGAAACCTTTATGGATGAAATGAAAAGTATTTTCAATAAGAAATGAAGTTCTATTAGAGTGTCTCAATCATCCCAATTATAACTTAGAATAGAAAAATTGGTGTTGGAGCATTTTTCTTTCAAAATATACTTTTTTGAATAAACATAGGGGTCTAAGAATTTACAAAGGGATTTGGTTCCCTAACTTGTTATTGTTGTAATTTTCTATGCTTTATAGAAATTCTAGAAGGAATGCAAAGGATAGGGTTTGTTTAATTGAGTTCAGTTAAATGTAAGTGAATCTCCCTATGATAGTAAAGGTTGAGAGTTGTGAGATCTAGAAGAGATCCTAGAGTGATCTCTTGAGGATATCGTGGACGTGAGAGATCCTTGAAATTTTTTTGGAGTCTAAGTAGGATTTGAAACAAATTCAGGTTCGAGGCATGTGTTGTATATTTGTTAAGCCTTCGAGCATTAAGATAATAATTAAGAAGCGTGCATGTAGATAAAGAGAGAGAGAGTGCGAGTAGAGAGGCCAAGTGTGGCCAAAAGGTCAAACAAAGGCTAATTAATTGTAAATAATGCCAAGAAAGGTGAGAAAGCCTTATGTAATTATGTACAGATTCATTTATAGAATCTATGTGTGTTTATCTGGTGTTTTTGTATATCATTAGGGAGATGCGTTGAGATATTGAATCCATATGGGATGATGTGTGTGTTAAATGTTTCTCTAACTAGTGTTGTACAGGTTTAGATTGTAATCAATCATTGATCATCAAAGAGATCGATGATCCTAACAAAAGACAGATTTGGTTGAGTTGTTTGGAGTCGTGGATGAGTAGAGGTTGAAGAATTTTCTTCGTGAAAGAGAAGCATCGAGGAACAAAAACTGTTGGATCAATTCACTGATGAATATAATTCATTGGATCTGAGGTTAGAATGACTATGTAGAAGTCTTGATATCTAGTGGTGAGAGTAAGATCTAGCCATCCATTCCAGAGCCAGATCGACGGATGACGGTCCATCGAGAGTTAGAATGTTCAAGAAAGATAAAGGAAATGTGACTAATCCACTTCAAGAGATCAATGACAGTGATATATCAAAGAAGGAATCAACATTTATGATTAGATCTGGGACAAACCACTAGATCAATGATTCTCATTACGGTGTACAGCGGGACCTGCGATTTTAAGGTGTTAGAGGGCATAAAAGTTTATTCTCATTATGACGTAATAACTTCCATTTAATAAGTGGCAAATGGAGACTAGGTCCCATGATACATGGTTTCTGTTGAAAACCTTTCAAAGTGAAGATTAGATGTTGATTCCATAGATTTACGACCCTCCTCAAGACCAAGATATGTCAGGATGAGCTCATATCCCCACTAAGGAAATGATACATCGAAGCAAGGTCCTAGGCTAATCAAAGTTTTGTGGTGGCCCACGTCGTGAGTTGAAATATAATTAAAGGAAAATCAACTATCCATAATGGTTCCATGATCTAGATCGATGATGATCCATCATTGAACGATATCATACTGGAACATATCATGATCATTGATCACCAACAGGATCAATGGTCTAGGTAATTGTGGACCACGACCTTCAGGAGTTTTCAGTTGTTGAGAAGGAGTGGAGTCCTGATGTCCCAGGACCTTTATACGTGGAAGTCATTCGTCGAAGAGAATATAATAATGATCCAAATTGATACATACATCCATGAATCTTAGTTGATGGTTATATCCATTTGTCACATGAAATGAGACAAAATTGTTGGACACACCTACCACACTTAGAGGGGGGGTGAATGAGTGTGGGGATCTTTTTCCCAAAACTTCCCTCTTATACAAAACTCATTAGTTAGCATTCAAAATTTACTCATTACCCATTGTTGTCATTTATAACCATTTATATGTGAACATATATCAGAAACATAAATTAACAATATATAATCAACAAGTCATCACCACAAGGAACACAAAGAGCACAAGATGTATGTACACTTTTCTTTTTATTACGAACTACAATCCTTGGGTTTTTTCATAAACAACTGAATAGAGAACAACTCTACAAGAGAAATAGCTCTATAATGCAATACTCAACTTACATCATCAACACCAACTGAGATGAGGGAACAATCCTCAACAGATATCAATCTGGAACATAAACAAGTGCATCAAACATGCACCAACCTGTGCCAAACATCTTGTAATCAACCTGTACCGTAAACAAGTGCATCCAACCATGTACCAAGTATATACCAATAATTTTTCAACTACTAATCAACAATGACTCATCAATATGCACCAAAATCATCAAATATAGACCTCATGTATGTGCCAACTCATCAAATGTTTGTCTCAACCATGACTAGTTTTGGATTAGTCAATAACCCTAACGTGAAATACTCATAACTTTTTACCTGTAATGAATAAATATCTAAACCTAATAAACAATGTTCTTCAGTGTGTTTTACGCAATTCCTCCAAGTGTCACTACTTGGAACCACTCAAAAATTTAGTTATAGAAAAAATGGCATAGCTTGTTGAATTGTGGATTATTCTAGAGAGAGACCTTGTAGAGCATGCCCCACATGAAATATTTGTTGAATCGATATGAAACTATTACACAACATACTAAAGACTGTATTCTAACCAACACATTTTGTCTTAATGAATTTGGATCTTCTATGATGAAGTTATAGCATTTTTACCTGAAACACCTATTTTTCACCTAAGTTTCAGGACTAGCCAGAAACCCTATTTTCCACAAAGTGTAACTCCAAAAATACAATTACCCATAAGCTGAATGTTTTTTCATAGATACTTGGATATGTTTCCTTAATGTCATAGCAATTTCATGGTCTGAATCATTCTAGAAACAAAGTTATTGCGAAAATGGTGAGATGACCTGTAAATAACATACCTTCGAAAGAATTATCAAAAGAATTTATCCTTCCTTGAATTTCGACTTATTTTCTTCACCTTCCCTCAGGAATTCGGCTTATATATCCTTTGGTTACCTTAGACACCTATAGGTATTCAATATGCGTATCTGTGATTTAAATGAGAGAGCCTTGCCTCTTATTTATACTGTCCAAGTAGCTTCCTTAAAAACATCTTCTAGGTCGCTTTTCCCACTTTCATTATTTAAGGGTTAAGCCACTTATAATTTCTCCATTAAATTTATTATTTAAATAATCAATTTTGTATTCACTTTGAATTATAGTGCACTCATCACTTCACTTTATTATTTACCTTTAAAAACTCTTAAACCACTTTGACTTTGTCACTTTACTTTATCATTTAAATAATATTAACCCATTTCTAGGTCATTTAACCTATTTTCCTTATTTTAGGGTTAACCACTTTCCATAAAGAGAAACTTATCCAATACTTTATCATTTAAATATTCCTTTTTTATTTTGTCACCTTACTTTATCATTTTTTTATTTTGTGACTTCTCTTTATTATTTAAATAATCCACCTTGACTTTGTCACTTTACTTTATCATTTAAATAATGATTTCTTCTTTTAGGTCACTTTGAATTTTTTGACCTTGGGGGCTTCAAGCCTTCATGTGGGGGTCCCTCATCTTCGTAAGGCCATAAATCTCAAACCATGAGGAGTTATGTGACATTCCACATACTAGCAGAAATGGCATAACAAGAACTATCCATCTAGGATAGTTTCACCAACAATTTCCCTGATCTTCATCTCATTATTCCACATACAAACATGGGTCCTCCAACCATTCTTCTAGGACAACTCAATCTACAAAATGTCTTCCCGTGAGGGCTTTCACCATAAGGGGACCACTTTGGAGTTCATCCATTTTTTCACCTTATCAATCATGATAAGACATAATGAGAGCATGGGTCCTCCAACCATTATTTTAGGATAACTCATCCGCAAAAGCATCTTCCTGTGAGGGTTTTGAGCATAAGGGGACCTCTTTGGAGTTCATCCATTTGTGCACCTTATCAATCATGATAATACAATAATGATTCATCTATACAATTTTCCAACAATGCATCATATACCAATGAAACCACATCGATCCATCTTCATCATATCAATGACAACTCATTGATCCATATTCATATATGCATTCTCATCAAGTAAAATACATATTACATTACATCAATCATCAATCAATCAATCCTTTGGCATCAATCAATCACTTGACATCAATCAATGACATCAATCAATCAAACCATTAGCATCAATGACAACATGATCCAACAATATCCCCCTTTGGCATTGATGGCAATAACAATATTGATGTAAACACCAATTACCAATTATTGATGTTAACATGTAGAAAAGGCATGATCTACATCAATATTCAATGTGACTATCTCTCCCAATAAATAATCATCAATCACATCAATGTGACTATCTCTCCCCCTTTGACATCAATGGAAAAGGGCCATTTTCCTTTTGGGGATGCTTCCCCTGCTTGAACTTTCCTTGGGGTTGCTCCCCTTGTCTGAGTTCCTCTGATATTCCTTTGAATAATCTCTCCCCTTTTGAACAAGGGGTATCACTTTGATGTAATGCTGAAAATACATCGAACATACTCCCCCTGTGATCATCACTCCTCCTGGAATTATGCCTCTGTGCTCTTTCTTTAAATATATGGCTCTTTTCTAGGTATGCATCTGATAAATATCTCCTCCTAGAATCATGGGAAGAAGAATGACCCCCCCTATGGGTATGTCTCCCCTATATTCCTTGTGAGATGAACAATGTGCTACCATATAACGATCATTGGACCTGTTCATGCATCAAACTCATGCTATACCAAGCATCATGAAGAAAAATATATTTCAACAATGAAATAAAGAATCATGAGAAAAAGATCAACCAAGCACATCCTCTACAAAAATGTGTGCTCATCAGAGAAAAGATCAACCAAGAACATCCTCTACAAAAATGTGTGCTCATCATGCATATCCATCTTCCATGTACATCAACCATGTACATCAACACCATGCACGTGACAAAGGATATCATCCATGGAATGTAATCAACATATGGTCTTCATCATGCCAACATATTCCACCGGCTATGCCAATCCATATGTGCATATACCGACATGTCAACCATGTGCATCTACGCATATGCCAACCATGTGCATCTAAAAATATATGCCAACCATGGGTCATATCACTCATGATATGTCTCGACCATGAGCCAAGTGCCACAATCATGGTATCTTAAACAAATACCAATTTGTGTGTTGATCAAGTAGTACCAATGGTGTAGCATCATCAAACATATACATTCATGAGTGTACCAAACATGTATCAATTCATAGGATCAAGTTATGAATCATCACGATGTACAATTATGATCACTCCCATCAACTCACCAACCATTACGTCCCAATGTGTAGCCCATCCATATAAATGATGCATCATGCTTTCCAACAAGTAAGCTTCCAACACATCATCAAGATATATCATATAACCATGTCATAACTTCATTGTCATAACCAACATTGTTTTTTCAACAAAAAATGCATCAATCCATACTCATGGGTTAGTGCCATGCACCCAAGATTTTATTTACATCATTACTTTTAAATAATCTAATATAGAATCATGAAAACTTATAGCAAACAATGTCAGATCCTACAACAACCATGTCGGACCATGTACTTCACGTATTATATACCATCACATAAAACCGCAATCCCTAAGTGCATAGATTCTTTTCCTAGGTTTTACCACATATACGTGGACTACTGCACAAACATCTTTGATATGTACATGAACTATACAAGGTCAGCCTGCATATGTAGATCTATCTGCATCAATTATCACCTGCGGTATGCTCTCATTAGATGAAATTTTTAAAATTCCCTTCAGCCTTTCATTTTGTTCTTGGTCATTTTCTTCACCCATTTTGTAGATGTTCGTGTTCTCAAAATCTCTCAGCCTGAGCATCCATCTTTTCTTAAAGATGCCTCCCTTCCTACTTCATTCCTTTTCTAGTCCATGCTATGTGGTGTCCTCATCATGAATTTATTGTGTTCCATGACTCCCGGATTTGTTACAACCCACAACAATCAGAGTATCTCATGGTGTTATGTTGAACATCAACGTGGTCCTACTTGATCACATCTTCAACATATTATGGTTTTATAAAATATTCCATTATATCTTCTTTCATAAGATATACATTAAAAAGCTGGTGGACTATATTCATTAAAATGAATAACAATGCCCATGAAAAAATACTCTCTTTCATACCTTGCTTTGGTGTCCCAAAGATAGGTTCTTGATGTCTTCTCGCTTTGTCTTTGAAATTTTCCCTTGTGTAGATGGTTTCCCTTTTAAAACATTGTCTTCCTTCTTTTTATGGATCACTTTCATGCTTCTTTAGGTGCTTGCTTCAGCATGTGTAGCTTCTTCTTTGTATGAAAGACCCGGGATGATCATATATGGTGTGATCTTTGGTTTTCCAAGATCTCATTCAATATTTGAGCTATGTCTAAGAAGAATTTATTTGACTTTTTCCACCTTCTTTCTAAGGACAAGAATTTTAAAATTTCTACCTTATCACATGACTCTTCCTTTCATTAATTTGATTCTTCAAAACTTCTACCCTTTTGGCTTATTTAATTTGGGTCTTGATATGGACAATAATTTAAAAACTTTGCTAATATCATCTACCTTCATATCTTCTTTTTCATTCTTTAGTCTTGTGATATCTTCTCTTCCTTTTTCTTCCAATTTAGTCTTATTGATCTCTTCTTGTTCTTTGAGTATTCCCTTTAACTTCAAGATGTGCCTTTGACTCCTCCTAAGAAACTTCTTTAGTGTTATCCAAAGATAGTTATAGTGTGTATACAAATGATCACTTTTGTATCTATATAAACCCTTTAATTAACTTCTTTTGAATTTCTAATAGATCTTCTTATATTCTTTCCGTGGGATAACTACCATCAAACTTACACAAACTATTTCTAGATCATCTCTTTCACTGAGAAAAATTCAACATCATTACATTTTTGACCTCATTGCAGAATCAGGAGTCTTTGGAGATTCTATATCTTCACTTGAAATACTTTTGGGATCTTCCTTTGTGCTATATCTTCACTTGAAATTTTCAAGATCACATTTTAGAAATAATACAATCAAGGGTTTTGAGATTCATTACCTTTGATAATATTGATGGAGGGGTCTCTGGCCATCTTCTCCTTCTTATTTTGATATATATCCTCTAGCTTTTAGCCATAGATCCTTCATGGAAGTACATTGTTCCATCCTTCTTTGATAGGGCTTAAGAGTCCACTAAGATTGGTCTGAGAGCCAATGCATCATTCTTGTATTTCCTCTTTGAGCTACAAACTTGACTTGTTCTTCAATGGAACCGATCCACCAATGGCTTCTTCCAAATAGTTATTCACTTGTCTGCTGAAATACACTCTCATATTTATTCTCCAATTAGAATAGTTTTTCCTCATCAATGATTGGTATTTCATCATCCATTTGTGTGTCTATGGATCTCCTCTTCCGAGTTTGTTATTCTTGCTAATTCTTTTAGTGAAGGTCTCTCTCTCGAGCACCGGGATTGCTGGACACCTACCAAACTTTAAGGGTGAATGAGTGTGGGATATTTTTCCCAAAACTTCTTACACAAAACTCATTAGTTACCATTCAAAATTCACTCATTACCCATTGTTGTCATTAAATCCAATTAGAGAACATATCAGCAACATAAATCAACAATATATCATCACAAGTCATCACCACAAGGGAACACAAAGAACACAAGATGCATGTACAATTTCTCTTTTTATGACTACAATCCTCTTGGGTGGCGCAGTCATTCAATTCCCTCGAGCACTCCACCGGCTTCACAGATCTTCTTTTCCTTCGCCCAAGAACTCAATGAGCCCTTCTACTTCCCCTATCGCCGTAAATCTCTACGTGTTCTCTTCTTCGGCGCCATCTCTTTCTTGTTGTGAGGATCTGGAACTCTCATGTAAGCCAAGTAAGTTCTTTACGATTGCTGGCTCTCGAACTCTCGGTGACCCGACATGTTAATAACATTTCACCCTCTCGCCTTTATCGGGACTTCAATTTACTGCGACCTCGCTACTTACGATGCCAAGTTCTCAGATTTCCAACTCCCGAATCACGATGTGCCAAAACACCGATACACACGTGCGATTTGACTCCTCCGACTATCTTCATCTTTGCTTTGGGACTTCAGGCTTCGCTGGATCGCAAATCCTAACACCAAAATACTCGGGACTTCAGAAGATCCCGCGACCCGGCATCACCCGGCCCACGCCACTCTAATCATGGCTCCACTCCGGCTTGGGACTTACCGCAGATATCACGTCTCGTGATATCGCAACCCTCGATGGAAAGTTTTGGAGCTTCACCCCACGAACTCCCACTAATTATCTGTAACGTAGATCCCATACCAGCGGCAATATCAACGACATTTACCCTCCCGGGTTTCAAACCTTCCTTTCGCCAGCACGATAACTTCCTCAACACCTTTGCAAGGTTCAAATATTCCTTGAGTTTTTGCGTAAATCTTCCCCGAGCGATTTTCATTCCTCCGTTTTTCTTTCCTCGAGCACTCCAGCGATGAAACAAGAGCTTCTCCACGTAAGACTTGCGTCCACCTCGCGATGTAAGCTTTCCTGCATTGCCTGAACGCCCAATGCATGACCTTCTCAGGTAACTCTTCAAGGAATTCAAGGCTCACCCTACGGGATCTTTGTTCTCGACTTTTCGCGTCCTTTAGAGAACTTTGCACGCACTCCTTGGCGGAAAATCTTCAATCTTATCTAAGTGTTGAAGTCTTTGACTCCGCATTACCCTCGCGAACAAGAATGCTCAATACTTTGCTTAGAATCGCAACTCTAAGACTCTTGCTTGGCTCAAGGTGACTGCTTGCATGGAACTGTTCTTCTCGACCTCTCAAGAAAAGTAGAACAAAGTTTCTATGAACTTTTCTCACAACGACTCTTTATGGACTAATTGACCGCGACTCCTTTGCACGAATTCTCCGGGTTCAAATTGAGAAACAATTGGTTCAATTTATTCTTTCCTTCGTAGACTTCAAGTTCACCATGAAATCACATACATATCACATAAAATTAAATGTATGACAGAAATAAAACATTCATGAGAACAACAACAATGTACACAGAGAAACAACACAAACCATGGATTCAATGAAAGCTTTCTTCTATTAATTCAATATTTGTACATAAGTGTCTCTTGGCACAACTCTCTACGTTTCTCTTCCTGAATGCTTCATTATTATTACAATGATAAGCAATGAGGGTGTCTATATCCGCTTCCTCTCGAACTCTAAACTATCACATCTAGAATTAAATATTCATCTATTTTACATTAACTATCTTTAAATGCCTCACCTACCCATATGCTGACTAGAGCTTAAAGGCTCAAGGTCCATTTACAATACAAGTGCTCTTCATTAAATCCACACATTACCGTTTGCGCAACACATCAAGGGTTTTTCAAAATTCCCAGCCTGGCTTATCCAATTGTTCGGCTTCCTATCACTGCCTCCGCTGATGAGTTGGCTGCATGCCCCCGCATCATACCCTCGGCTGTACCCTATGGCTCCTCGTCTTATGAGCTCCTCGTGACGGCTCCTGGCCCCATGCTTTTTGTATCATCAGCTTCACTTTCTCCTGTGCTTAGCATTATCCACTGGTGATTTCTTCCACTTGACCAACTCAAAGTATTATTTCCTCCTAGTATTCTTACCCACTCTCTTATCCAGCAAAGATATTTATTCCATTTGTGCTTCTTCAATCGGGTATCCGCTTTCTCGCCATCGATCTCTCGGTTGTTCATCACTGAAGCTCGTGATTCTTTCAAAAATTTTGATATAAGTCCAGACATTGAATGTCAAGATATCCTCGGTCATCCGACACTACCTTACATGATTCTCCGGAATTTCTTCTCGTAGACCGCATGGCCTGATTTTTTTCATCTTCATCTTGTTGTTTGTTCCTCTTGGGAACCTTTCTTCCTCAAATGTGATATCCAGGATCACCAACTTCGAACTGAAGTTGTTACCTGTGTTGATACGCTCTGCGCTTATACTCCTGAATAAAATCCAACAGTCGTTGCTTCACCCTGCTATGAATATCCTTCATCGCCTCTGCGAAATACTCTGCACTAGCACTCCTATTTTCACTTCGTTCCAAATCTTTCAATTCAGAAAATACACTTGGCTGCATTCCATATAAAAACTGGAATGGACTCTATCCTGTGCTCATATTAATTGAATCATTATAAGAAAACTACGCTTGTGGTAATATGTTGTCCCAACTGCTATGGTGCTCCGTCACCAAGCCTCTCAATAACAAGTCCTTTAATTCTCGCGACCACTTCCTTTTGTCCATCCATCTGAGGATTGATAAGAAGAACTAAACGCCAAGTTAATTCCCAGTTTCTTCCATAAGGTACTCCGTGAAATTCCCTGCATTCTGGTGTCCCCGTCCGAAATTATTTTTGCAATCCATGAAGTCGAATGACCTTTTTGAAAAGTATCACTTTATGCATGTGAGTCGACTAGCCGGTATTCTTGCATGGAATGAAATGTTCCATCTTTGGAAACCTATCCACTACCACAAAGATCAATCAACACTTTGCATCCTCGCAAAACCCAATACAAAATCCATGCTAATCAGCCTCTCCCATGGCTTCTATGGTATGGGCAATGGCTGATAAAAAAAACTGCATTCTGCCCCTTTCCTTTTGAATGCTGACAAATCCTGCATCTGCCAACAAATCTTTTGACATCTTCGCGATCCCCGCCAAAAAATATGACTCATTCAGCCACAAATGTTTTTCATGGCCAAAGTGTCCCCGCTATCCACCACCGTGTTTCTCTTTCAAATGTGTTCTCCCTCTTGGAACAATTTGGAATACACAGCTGATTGCTTCTAAACATAAATCCATCCCCGATCATGTAATCTATCCATGGATTTTGGTCTCCGAATGATTCTAACCGCTTCATACGCTTTCTCCAAAATCAAGATCTCCCCGCGTATATGTCCTTAAGATTTCAAAACCTGCTTAATCTGAATTTCGCGAAGAGCAAACATTTCCCGCCAGCATCAACTACTTTGTTAGCGCATCTAAAATGTAAGCGACCACAAATGTGAAATTCTCGTATATACTCTACCCATTTAGCATGCTTCTAATTCAACTTCTCCTATTAACTCACAACCGCGCAATGCATGACAATTGCATAATATAAACTTCTTCGAGATCAAGTAATGCCTCCACTTCTTCAACGTCAGATGATAGCATATAATTCTTTATCATATGTGGAGTATTTCGCTTTTGCTTCATCCAGCCACCAGCCATGCACTGGTTCATCTTCCCCGACTAAGACCGCCCATGGCATACCCGCTGCATCACACTTCACCAAATGTCCTTTGGAAATACGGCAACACCAAACCACAGCCAGGATCTTTCCACTTCAATGTAGATTGAAGCTCTTTCTCAAATTTTGCCCAATGAAAAGACTTATGTCGCTTCTTTCATCAGGTTCATCATCGCTATGCTTAATTCCAATGAAATTCCCATGAACTTTTGGTACAAACTAGCCAAACCATGAAACTTCTTACCTCAATATATTTCTGATGGCCAATTTTAATTACTTCCACTTTACTTGTATCCATCTTTAATTCATTCACCAAAATAACAAAACCCAAGTAATGAGCTCAGTTTCGAATGAGCACTTCTTCATGTTGACCAACAACTTCTCCTATCAGAAGCTTCCCTACCGTAATGGCCAAATGCTTTAGATGTTCACTTTGTCTTACCGGGTGATCGCGATGTCATCCAGATATATGATCTACAAATTTCCTCGATGAATTCCCTCGACTTCATTCATCGGGCCTCATATAAATGGCTCTCGCGGCATTTGTCAAGCCAAACGGCAGGACTAGCCATTCATACACCTTCTTCGCTTGTTTTGAAGGTTGTTTTCCAATCATCACCTTCCCTCATGCGACCGATGATATTCAAGCCAAATCTATCTTTGAAAATAATTTACCCCACTCAGGAAATCCATCGTGATCATCTATCCTCGGCAATGGAAACCTATAATTGATGGTGATCTTTTTGACGCTCTAGAATCGGTACACATTCTCCAAACCCCATCCTTTTTTTGGATCTGGGTACTGTCGAAACAACACATGGGCTTAAAATTTCCCCACCAACTTCAGATTCATCGGCTTCTGCACCTTTTACCTCCTTTCTATTTTCTTATGGCACAACCTATAATGATCTTTTATCGTAAAAACTTTCCCTCGGTGGCGGAGGATCAGCTGTGGTGACTCTATACTTTCTCATCGGTGGCAACGTAACGAGGTAATTGTCCACTATGATGTCACGAACTCTCGCAGAAGTAGTTCCTCGGAATTTCATCCGTAGGATCATCCACTTTGTGTTAGCGGCCGTAATCATTGGCTTAACCATTAAAGAATCGTGGATCTCTTCTTCTCCATCTCTCAGAAGAAGTTCTTCCCACTCCAGTGAGAAGTACAGTTGCTCTACCTCGCTCACCCTCCTATCCTTTTATCTGGAAGTAACCTGTGTTCTTCCATCCTTCTCCAGGGTATATAAGTTCATTCTCCCATCATGAACCATTCCTCACATATTTCCATGGTCTACCCAAAGATATAAAATGATATATCCATGAATAGCATCACAGAAAGTACTTTATCAAGTATCCACCTAGATCTTTTGAATTCAACTAAACACCGCTATAAATACCCCATCCGATGGGTCCCTTCAGCCAAGGAAACTTTGTATGGACTAGGTGATCGCTTTGTCCATCCAGCCCATCTTTCCATCATCTCGTTGAAACGATATTATATAAAATTTCAATACCACCGGCCCACAAGAATCTTTGCATACCCTCATTCCCATTCCCTTGCAAGCCGCCCCGGTCAGCTTTGGTCCTTTGAGCCGAATCTCTACCTCTTTTCCTGTGTGTTAAGCGACAGATCATCAACTTAATCTTCCTCGCCTCTCGATCTTTTAGTCTCAAAGATTTCTCAAGGCTTCCAGCGATGTGAGCTTCCCAGTTTCCTTATTTTTCTCTCGACACTTGAATGACCTGTGCCCATTTTTCCCACATGTGAAACATGTGATCACTCCACCCCTACCAAGCATTTCCCACTGCACGAGGAAAGTATTTTGTAACGATAATCTCCTCTCCTCAAAGCCATTATGTTGCCCTCTTTGTTCAATGTATGGTCCCCTTCCGAGGTACCCTCTTTCTATTCTACCCTCGAGGTTTCTTCCCATTCCCTCCTTGGGCTTCGGGACTTCTCCTCTTGGCAATTGTCTTGCCTCCGGGCCACTTCTCGCTTTGCCCTTGCGGTTTGTATCTTCTATTACTACTTCTCCTCAGCCTTTCTCGTGAGCTGATCTGATAAGTAATCCTCCAATCGCTCTGGGATGGGTTACGGTGTTTCAGTTCATATTGAATGTCAGATCTCGCACTATCTGAGCATCTCGACAACCTTCTCATTCATCGCTTTCTCCGATGACCTTTCTCCATGTTCACCGATAGAATTCCTCGTATTCTTTCACCGCCATCACGCATCTCGTGTTCTATTCTCCTTAACAGAGTAACTTGATAGTCTCTTGGGATGAACTTCGCCATCTTCGGCCATCATTCGATCCCAGCTTTGATCTTTTGCTTGCCTTTGCAGCTGCCTCATGGCTGCCTTTGTAGCTCGTCCCACCACAATAGTGCATGTCCTTTCAAGCGCTGCATCAACATGTATGACCTTCCCCGTCCTCTTCATATCCCTATAATCAGTAGGTACAGAGCTCGATCCAATCTTAGTAGCTCCTTTCGTGATCCGCATTTCCTCAGAACCGGAATGCCCGCATTTCGCTTTCGCCTCTCTCATTCTCAAGGACATAGCTTTTATCAACTCTGCCCATTGATGCATCCTCAACAGAACTTCCTCCTCGCTCAGCCTCAACTTCTTCGGAGTCACTTAGATATCCAACGATGGTTCTGCATCTTTGCGTTGCCTCCATATCTTCAAATCTCACTCGAAGATCTTCATCTTCCATTTCGGAATTTCGCCGCCTGTTCTCTCACTTCCTATCTTCCGGGTCCGGGTGACTGCCTTCCTCTCCCGGTGGTATATGGTGAATTTTTTCTTTGCTACAGAAAGCAAAGAATCTATCCCACTCTGAGCACGAAACTCGCTGCAGCCAGCCCACTTCGGAGCACGAATCGCTTCCTCAAAACCTTTCTTTTTCCTTCGCCCAAGAACTCAATGGTTTACCCCTATCAGAAGTCTCGCACTTGCTGTACCCTTTCTAAGCGATCCTTCTTTCTTTATTAAGGATCTAACTCACGCTGCTAGTTCTTTGCTTACTCAGCTGGGATATTGAATCCCTAGACCCGATATGTACCAACGCCGACTTCTCACCTTATCTGCGGGATTCTCTAGTTTCTATCGACTCGCTAATCGCTGACATAAGTTCTCATATTTCCAATCTCTCCGAATCACGATGTGCCGGGCAAACTTCATACACACCGCAAGCATTTGACTCCTCCCGACTATCCTTCGGTCTCTGCCGGGACTTTGGCTTCACTGAATGCAAATCCTAACACCAATATCAGGGACTTCTTAGACGAGATCCCATGACTCGTGTCACCTTCGCCCACGCTACTAATATGGCTCACCCGGTCTTGGGACTTACCAGATATTACCTCGCGATATCGCAGAACCTCTGGATGTAAAAATTTTGGGGCTTCAACTCATGAGTCCCGGATACACGATACCACTTGTAGATCTGACGGCTCCTGTGGCATGGATCAATGATTACGCTCCTCCTAAGCTTCAAACCTTCCTGCGCCTATGCTGATAACTTCCCTGCACCTCTCCAGGTTCAACAAATTCTCGGAGTTTCACTTAAATCTTCCCCGGCTGATTTCTGCCCTCCATTCTTCTTTTCCGATAATTCCTGGACAAACAAGAGCTTCCTCCAATTTAAGACTTGTCCACCTACACGAAAGCTTTTGGTACTTGCTCGAACGCTTCCAATGCACTTAATTCTTCTGCTCATTTCGACGACCAAGGCTCATTCTCCTGGAAGCACTGACTTTTCAAGTCCTTTTAGAACTTCTTGCACACACTCTTGCGGAAAATTCAATCTATCTATGTTGAAGTTCTTTGATTCGCATTCCTCGCAACAGCGAAATGTTCATCATTTTGCCTGTGATCGCACTGAGATTCTTTGCTTGGCCTATGCACTCCTTTGTACCTGAATCCTGTATATGCTTTCACTGAAGAAAGAGAACAAAAGTTTCTCAAGTGAACCTTTCACACAACATACTTCCTTAAGTGATTCACCTGGAATGACTCCTTTGGTGTGAATTCTCTGGTTCAAATTAGAGAAATAATTGAAACCAATTTCTTTTTTCCTTCAGACTTCAAGTTCACCATGAAATCACATACATAGAACATAAAAGAAAATGTATGACAGAAATAAAACATTCAAGGAGTTAAAACAACATCAGTACACAGAGATCAACACAAACCATGAATTTGGACCAAAGCTTTCTTCTATTAATTCAATATCTCAACATGGAGTGTTCTTGGCACAAATCTCTGCGTTCTCTTCTCTTCATGAATGCTTGATTATTATTACAATGATACAAATAGAGGGTGTCTATATCCTGCTTTTCCCTCTAACTCTAAACTATCAAATCTAGAATTAAAGATTCTATCTACTTTTTGATATTAACTATCTTTAAAATGCCTCTACCTACCTAAGGAAAAGTATTTTAAAGGCTCAAGGTCCATTTAAAATACAAGTGCGCTTCATTAAATCCACATTAATGTTTGGCGAACAATATCAAGGGGTTTTCAAAATTTTTAGCCAAGGCCAGTCTAAAATTTTATCTTCCACAATTTTGATGAGTTGTATTATGCTCCTGCATCATTGGGGCTTTTTTCTAACAACAACTAAATAGAGGCCAAATATACAAATGTAATCCAACTCTATAATGTAAAGATGATTTATCTTACATCCCTAACCAACTGAGATGAGGCAATATTCCTCAACAGATATCGATCTGCAACATAGATAAGTGCATCAACCATGCACCAACCTCAGGTCAAATAACCTCTAATCAACCTGTACCATAAACAAGTGCATCTAATCATGTAGCAAGTATATACCAATAATGTATCATCCAGCAATCAACAAATGACTCATTAATATGTACCAAATATCATCAACTATACACCTCATGTGCATGTGCAAACGACAACTTTGCTCTCAACCATGACTAGTTTTGATTAGTCAACAACCCCACCAAATTACCATAACTTTGTACATGTAATGAATACAAATCTGAAACTGATATATAATGTTCTTAAGTGTGTTTCTTAGAAGGAAATTCATCCAGTTACACTACTTGGAACCTCTATAAAATTAGTTATAGAAAAAATGGCATACCTTACAATTCCCACTTATTCTAGGAGAGTTACCTTGGTAGAAAGCATGCTCCATTGCACTTTTGTTGAATCCATCCAAACAAGCTTAGAAACTTATAAAATATAGTACCATAAATCCAACACATATGAAGCATTGAATTTGGATATACATGAAGAATATGACGTTTTTAATTGAAACACCTGATTTTGAATTAGTTTCGGAACTAGCCACAAACCTTATTTTTCCATGGAGTGTAACTCCAAAACACAAATCTAATTCACAAGCTGAATTTTCTAAAACAAATACTTGGATATGTCTACAAAATGGAATAGAAATTCTTTACCAGTCTGAATCGCTTTAAAAAAAACCTTATTGTGAAATGGTGAGATGACCTGTAAATAACATACCTTAGAAGCATCATCAAAAGAATTTATCCTCCTTGAATTTCAGCCTTATTTAATTCACCTTCCCTAAATTTAATATTGTATATCCTTGTCAATTTACACACCTATAGGTATTCAATATTCTCATGTTATTTAAATGAGAGAGCCTATTTCTTATTTATACCTTAAGCAGACTTCCTTAAAAACATCTTCTAGGTTACTTTGTCCACTTTCCTTATTTTCTAGGGTTAACCCACTTCTCATCTATCCATTAAATTTATTATTTAAATAATTGATTTTGTATTCACTTTGAATTATAGCACCTATCACTTCACTCTATTATTTACCTTTAAAACTCTTAAAACACTTTGACTTTGTCACTTTATTCTTTTATCATTTAAATAATATTAACCCATTTCTAGGTCACTTAACCTATTTTCCTTATTTTAGGGTTAACCACTTTCCATAAATATAAAGTTATCCAATACTTTATCATTTAAATATCTTTCTTGATTTTGTCACCCACTTTATCATTTCTTGATTTTAATATTTCTTTATTATTTAAATAATCCACCTTTGGACTTTTGTCAATTTTACTTTATCATTTAAATAATGATTTCTTCTTTTAGGTCACTTCTTTTCACCTTATGGATTCAAGTCATGTATGTCCTTCATTTTTGTAAGGTCATAACTCTCAAAACCATGAGGAGTTATTTGACATTCCACATACCACCGGAATGCATGACAAGAACTATCCATAGGATGGTTTCAATTGTTTCACCAACAATTTTCTTCATCTTCATCTCATTATTCCACATACAAGCATGGGTCCTCCAACCCTTCTTCTAGGATAACTCAATCCACATAGTCTTCTCATGAGGGATTTCACCATAGGGGGACCACTTTTGAGTTCATCCATTTGTGAACCTTATCAATCATGATAAGACAATAATGAGAGCATGGGTCCTCCAACCATTCTTCTAGGATAATGCAATCCGCAAAGTGTCTTCCCATGAGGGAATTCACCATAAGGGGATGAATTTGGAGTTCATCCATTTGTGCACCTTATCAATCATGATAAGACAATAATGAGTCATCTATACATTTTTCCAACAATGCATAATATACCAATGAAACCACATCGATCCATCTTCATCATGTATCAATGACAACTTATTGATCCATCTTCATCATATCAATGACAACTCATTGATCCATCTTCATCTGTACATTCTCATAAAGGAAAATGCATATTACATTACATCAATCATCAATCAATAAATCTGTTGGAATCAATCAACCACTTGACATCAATCAATCAAACCATTGGCATCAATGACAACATGATCCAACAATAATGTTATCTCTAAGGTTTAAGTTCTTAAGAGAATACACACCATATCACAACATATGTTCACATGGAAAAGAAAAGGCTTAGATTCATTTAAGAGAAGAACTTGGTTTTAAGTGCATGGTTCTAATAGTTAGTCATGAGGAGGTTAAGCGCTCGGATTTGAGCATTGTAGATAAGCACTGGTAGATATTGGTGTGAGAAAAGAGTATTACAGACTTTATAATAAAGGATTTTAGGCCCATATAACAAAGTCGAGAGTATCTCGAGTATTTAATTTACATCATCACCTGTGGGGAACTTACCTCGTGGGTTGCTATCAATTGGTATCAGAGAAAGTAAATGCTCTTTGGAATTTGGTTAGGGATACAAAGCAAGAGACACAGTTTAGTAGAAGAGAACCTGAATAGAATTGTGTAGACAGGAATAAAAAGGAATTGAATTTCCATAAGTGAATTGGTGTATGTTTGAGACCATCCCATATAAGAAGTAGAATTAGAAGGGATGTTGAATATCTCATAACATATCTTGTAGTTATTTCTCATATATTTTGATGTGTTAAATCTAGTAATAACATATTTTGTTTCCAGGTAGCAGCAGAAGGAATGGTAGCTACCATTGCAACGAGTAGAGTTATGATTGAGGAAGAGGAAGAAAGTAAATTTATCAAGTGAAGAAGCTTGTGGAAAACCCTTGCAACAAAGGATGTTGTAAATACTTGAAACATAGACAATTGGAAGTGAGGAGGACAAGTGAATTTATCAAAGAACGGTGAGCAGGTGTAGAAGTCAGATAAGATAAAGAGTGATGAGGAGGTTCCAAAGGAGAGAACCAAAAAATGCAAATATTTTAGGCTCAGGAAAATCTTGATGAGGTATTGAGTGGAAAGATGCAGAGACTTTCTACAGAGAAGGCTTTACTCAGCTCACAGTTAACTAGGAGAAGCTAAAAAGGGATAAGATGAAGATGACTATTGATGTTCATGACAAAGGTTCAAATAAAATTCATGACAAGAGGAGAGATGATGCCAAAGAAGTTGGTAGAAAGATAAACCAAGAGGATTTTGATAGAGAAATTACTAAGGTAAAGGAAATGATCAGTATAATTTTGAAGTTTCTACAGGAAATAAATGAATACCAGAAATGGGATTGGAATGTGAATAAGAAGATTAAGTGTCAGTATATGAAAAAAATTGATGCACATTTTGAATTCTTCATTGAAGGAAAATAAACTCATAGTCGTTGAGTTTAGACACAGGACAATTATGCAAGGAGTTCACTTTTGTAAACCAGAGAAAGGATCATTCCTTGGAAAGGATGATGATGGATATGATGAAGGGATACATGTTGAGAGTCTGACATATCAAGAAAGTTCATAACCTCATGTGGGTATGATGTCAGAAGAATCAAATGAGACCATGGAATTTTTTGTTTCTAAAACTAATGATTTGTGTGTGTTTTCAAGTTGCGCAAAGGATGAATTAGGATTATCATATCGAACTGTCATAAAGATTTTTGAAGGGACAGATATGATTTCTAAATACATTGAACATAATCATAATTTTTTTATGGAGAAATATGAGATATTGTTATCTCATAAAACTAGTCACGTGGAAGACTATACAAAAATAATAAATGAGTAAGAAGATGATGACAATATTATGAAGTGCTCATACCATCACAAGGAGATGATGCCAGATGAGACCCAATAGTATCATGTATTTGAAATTAATCATTGGTGTGTGTATGCAACTTCTGAATACAACCACAAAGAAAATGAAGGAATTTAAAAGAAGAATTCAAAGATAATGTTGAGATATTATGATGAAGAACTAAGGATATTAGAAGAGTGGTTGACCAATCCAAGGATTGATGAATGTTGCATAGTTTTTCTAAGAAAAAGTTCTTCAATGATACCTGATATAAAGGAAGGATTCGAGGCATAAAGAGGAGAAAAATAAATATTACTTTTTCAAACAAATTCTTTATCTGAGTATGTTAATTCTAGAAAACGAGAGCATGCAAAGTTGTCTAAAGGAAATGGAAATGAGGAAAAGAATAAACTATAGGTTGTAGTTGCATAATTTAATGAGTATTCCCATGGACCTAAGGAGATCAAGGAAAACAAAAAGGAGCTTATTGTTGCAACAATATGGATGGAAGGAAAGGATGAAGAAATGGTAGCAAGAGAGATACACATTATCACTACAAAAGTGCAGCAACAATTTTGCAACAATACCATGGAACAACAAAAGGAAAGATTGGACATTGAAATATATTCTTTATGGAAGTTGATGATGAAGAATTCCATATGGGGATACGATTAAATGAGAAGTGCATTCAACAAAAAATTTCATTTGGTTGAAAGAGATTATGTCAAGAAGCTAATTGGTAAGTATGAAATCCAACAGTATGAGAAACAACAGAAAAAAAGTTGGGATCTTGGAAGATGGACAATAGAAGTGCAGTACATATGCAAAAATGCATATGGACAACATCAACAGAGGATGAGAGGAGCACTTCAATTGAACACACATGATCATGAGATCATGAAAATTTTAACCCTGGAAGTCTGATGCAAGAGCATTTTTGCATCCGAAATCGACCTTTTTGAACATACCTAGGGGATCTATGAATTTACCAAGGGAGTTGGCTCCATAAATTGTTATAATTTTAATTTCCTATGTTTTATTGAAATTGTAGAAGGAATGGATATGATAGGGTTTGTTTAATTGAGTTTGGTTAAATGTAAGTGAATATTCCTATGATTGCATATCTTGAGAGTTGTGAGGTTTATAAGAGATCCTAGAGAGATCTCTTGAGGATATTGTGGATCTGAGAGATGGTTGGAAAGTTTGTGGAGTGTAAGTAGGATCTGAAATGAATACGAGATTCATCCTTGTGTTGTATATTTTGTAATACTTTGAACATTAAGATATTAATTAAGAAGTGTGCATGTAGAGACAAAGATATAGATTGTGATTAGAGAGGCGAAGTGTGGACAAAATGTCAAACAAAGGCCAATTTATTGTAAATCAAGCCAAGGAAGGTGAGAAGGCCTTATGTAATTATGTATAGATTCATTTATCGAATATTTGTGTGTTTATTTGKTTTTTTTGTATATCGTTGGGGTGATGTATTGAACTATTGAATCCATATGGGATCTTCTATGTGTTAAAATATTCTCTAACCAGTGTGGTACAGGTTCAGATCTTAATCGATCATTCATTATCTAAGAGATCGATGATCCTAATCGAACACAGATTAAATTTATTTTTTTAGATTCGTGGATGAACATAAATCAAATATTGTTCTACGTGTAAGGTAACCATTGAGGAAGAACAACCATCAGATCATTTCATTGATGAATATAAGCCATTGGATTAGAGGTTAGAAAGACTATGTAGAAGTCCTGATATTTGGTGGTGAGAGTAACATCTAGCCATCTATTCCAGAGCCAGATCGACGGAGGACAGTGCATCGAGAGTTAGAAGGTGCAAGAAAGATAAATAAAAGGAGACTAATACACTTCAAGAGATTAAAAACAATGATAGATTGAGGAACAAATAAACGAATCATATTAGATCTAGGAAAACCCACCAAATCAATTGTTCTCATTATGGAGAACCATGGGAACCAAAGGTTTTAAGGTGTTATAGGGTGTAAAATTTCCAAGTTCTCAATGATGAGAAATGTCATACTGACGTAAGAAACTCCATTTAGGAAGTGACACGTGGAGACTAGGTCCCACGGTACATGGTTTCTGTGGAAAAAAAATTGACAATGAAGATTAGATCTTGAGTTCGTAGACCAATGCTCCTCTTTGAGACCTGAGATATGTTAGGATGATGTCAAAGCCTCACTGAGGATATGACACATGAAAGAAAGGTTCCAGACTGATCAAAGTTCCATGGTGGCCCACGTCACGAGTTTAAATATGATTAATGGAGAATCAGTGGTCGATATTGGATCTGTGATCAAGATTGACGATGATCCATCATTGAACGATATCATAGAGGAAGACATAGTGACCATTGATCACCAACAATATCAATGGTCGAGGTCATTTCAAAATGTGGTCTTCGACAGTTTTGGATTGTTAAGAAGGAATGGGGTCCCGACGTCCTCAAACCTCTATACGTGGAATTTTATCTCCATAATTGATGAGAAATAACTTTTACTAACCTAGATCTATCTTTCTATCAATTAGGTGTATAGTTTAGGAGGCATAACATATATGGACCTATACTTATGGTTCTATTTTTTAGGTGCATAGTTTATGAGGAATAACTTACTTCGACCTACATTTATGTTTCGATCTATTTGGGAGGGTGAGGATATGAAAAGCAGAATAGACATCATATATTGAGTGCACTTTTAAGACACTTCATGTTTGCATATCGAGGGATATTTCATAAGTATATCAACTTGTAGACAAATTGTTTTTAAAGAATAAGTGCATTTAAACTTGCTATCATGTTCACACAAATATTGAGTGTAGTTTTAAGACACCTCAAGTTTGCATATATGGAAGGATATTTCATAAGTATATCTACTCAGAGTCAAAAAAAAAATTTAAAGGAAAAATGCATTTAAACTTGTTATCATGTTCACACAAAATAGAGCTAGTAGTACTTTTCCTAATTTACTTAGAGAAGCAATAGTTAGATTGTAGTGTGTAGGATTTTCTATTAATATCATGAAGACACTCAAATAATTCTCTCTCTGATTGTGGATATAGCGGGTCATTTGTTTTGGTTCATATAATCATGAGTGGTAGGAATATTTGAAATCAATCATTATGTTCTATACCCATTGTAGTTATCTTTCCATATATTCTATCCAGCAGAATGTGGAAAAATTGGTCTTCATCCTTTCTACCATTTTATATATTCTTAAATCATAAAGGCATAGAGTTCTTAGTTCAATGTCATTATATATGATAAATTTTAGTTTTACCTTAATAATGTTAAGGTTGTTTTGACATTTCAATAGAAGTGTTTATTCAACCATTAAAACACAAAAAAAAAGCCTAAAAATAAAGTAAAGAATCCCTTTATTTTTTATATTTGGCATATGAATGTAACTTTGTAATTATGTTATCCACCATCCACATTCAATTTAGAGTGTTTTTTTGAAAAAATATAGTTTTTTTAATTCTTTACAATACACATGTATATTAGTTTTATTTTTTTAATTGTTTTTTATATGATACTTAACCTGAAAAAATACCAATCTATGTAAGATTGGTTTTGATAAGTTGTATCATATATTATAAAATTTCACCTATGCATTTAACATTGAAAAAAATTCTTCACGTGATACATTTTTACATCATAACTCTTACCACCATATATATATATATATATATATAACTTTAATCGTATTATTTGAAAATGGAAAATTTCTCAAATCCTTAACAATTTTAATCGCCATTTTGGATATCCCCCTATACATATCATTTTTTAGTAATATTTCAAAACAAAAAATCTATCAAATCCAAATAATGTGGATATGAGATTAAAATGAAATATTTTCTATAATAACATTTATAGATATAGGAATACACCTAACCTATTAAAAAGTACCACTTATTAATGC
>SNQJ01S0009834.1:76124-97067 GCA_010110895.2 Picea sitchensis
ATGAGAGGTTGAACAAGTCTGAGAAAGGCTCTATGTATGAAGTCAGTAGAATAAGTCATTGGAGTCAAAGCTCATATTTGTCATTGTATTTTGTATTCAAGTTCATTAATATCAATAATTTTATGTATTGACAAGTTTATGTAAGAATAACATTGTGTTATTCAACATTCATAAATCATGTCATTAAGTGTGTGCATTCACAACAAGCCTAATACTCTTCATATTTTCAATACAATGGTGCATCGTTTTATCACTCCCAAGCTATTTCAGTTTATAGCATTGTGGGATTTTTTTCCATGTCTGGGGTAGGTTTAGATTTAGGTTTATGTAAACAAACAATTTCCATTTATTTTCTTTTCTATGTAGTTTCCCTATGTGGATTTGAATTGAAAAATAGTTCAAGAAGCATTGTAGATCGAACAAAGGTTGAAGAAACATTGTAGATAGGAGTGGAGGGAAAAATCTTAAAGCCGCAACATCTACAGAGAACATTCAACAAAGATATTAGCAGGTTCCTATGCTTTGGTTTTCTTCTTAAAATTCCTAATATATTCTTTGGTTTTCTTCTTTTTCTCTTTTAAAATCCCGTAGCTTTTACATTACAACTTTATTGTGGCCTCCTTCAATATCATGGCATACTTTTATGTCTATCTATATTCAATTCATTCTCTTGTTCACTGATGAAATAGTCTTGCCTCTAAAACCTTAACCCCAATCTTGCCCATTTACAATATTCAGCTCCATTATTTTGATAAATTACATGTGTTCGGGAATTCCTTAATATTTTTTTACATGTGTTAGGGATTGCCTGTTTACAATTTTCATGTACATTCTTTGAATAATCACTTGGAAATAATGGAGTAAGAGTCAATTGCAAGAGTAAGTTGTAAGATATATTTATGTAGAAGAACTCTATTAGTCATGAGTCAATAATGTAGTTGAACTCTACTTCTATGTATGTAGAGTCTAGTTGTCTGTGCTTTGTTGTAACTATCTAAGTAGGTTAGTTTCCTATATAATGATGTAATCAGTCTTCATTCAAGAATATAGAATGTGCGCATAGCCTTACTGTGTGTTTTTTTCCAAATTCTAAGTTGGTATCAGAGTGAGATTGGAGATATGATAGATCCCAACTCTCAAAGGTGAGATCCAAGAGAAATATCTCGAATTTGATTTGGAAAATTGAGTAGGGGCGCTGAGCGCTCCGCTATGTTGGTCTAAAGAGCGGCGACCATTTTTTTTTCCAAGCGAGTTGGAGTCCCACTTTATTTTATTCGTGAGGACAGATGGAGGGAAGACCTACCCATTTTTGCAGGCCGTGGGCAAGTGAGGTTCAGAGGAGGAGCTAATTTTGGGAGTCAGGAAGCTTCACGTGATCTTGTGGCTGCATATCACTCCAACAACTGACATAATTTTTTCCATATAAAGAGAAAATCCGATTTTTGTTATTTACATTTTTTCCGGACGTGTGAGAAGTGTGGAACTGCAAAATTCAAAGGAAATAAGATTGGGAGTCTGTGAAAAATCATGGCAATCTCTCACATGTCACTACATAATCTCTTAAAAGGTGTGTGATCAGATTTATGAATTTGAAGCGTAAGTTTCGTTTCTGGAGCATTGAAAAATTAAAGACACAATTTCTTATATGATGGAGCGGTTAAAATTTTCGATTGATTTATAAATAGTGAATGGGGGATAAAGGATCATAAATCATAGAGGTGGAGTTATGACTTAAAAAAAAAAGGAAAAAGTTTTTTTTAAGGAATTAATTTTTTTTTACAAGAAATTTCTATGTTTTTTTTATACATGAAGTGTTAAGGTTTGTGATTTTATGGTATGCATGGAGTGGTGCTAATGTTTTCTTATATATTTTTTAAGAAAAATGAGAGTCAAGGTAAATATAGATCAGTGGATCTGAAGGCAGAGCGACATACTGCTCAACACTTGACGAAAGTTGCATATTCTTTGTCATTCACCATTGGTGATACAAGGATCCATTGTCTGGTTGGACAACAATAAATTTGTAGAGATGGTGAATCCTCTGGCGAAGACCTACCTCAACGAAGCCAACAGGTTAGATGGCTCGAATTTCATTAACTGGAAATTCAAAATGCAGATGCTCATGGAAAGCTATGGCATGGACCATTGCAAAGGGAACTAAAGTGAAACCAGTTGTGACTACCGATGCGACAACAACACAGATCCAAGACTTGTGCTGAAACTTGGACAACGCTTAAAGCATTGTATGAAACTAGCAACACAAATCTCATTTTGTTCCTAAAAAATAAATTTCTAGGCATTAAGATGGATGGAAATGTATCTGTTAGTTCATTTTTGGGTCACATTAAAGAGGTGAAAGACAAACTAGGAAATATAGGGAAAACTATTTCCAGCATTGATCTTGTCACTATTACCTTAAATGGTATGCTAGAATATTATCAGATGTTCATAACAGGTCTCAAAGCAAGGGAGAAACCCCCTACTTTTGAAGAAATGACAGGTATTTTGCTGCAAGAGGAAGAGAGGTGCGGGAATCTGAAGCCTCAGAATAAAGATTTGGCACTATGGTCAAATAAGAGATATGTGAGAGGGAGATCAGGAGAAAGAGGCAGAGGAGGCATTTCATGGAAGAGAGGCAGCTCATAGCAGATAAGACAAACTCCGAGGTCGAATCAAGGTATGAAATCTAACAAGACTGAGTCAAATAGTTTTTTTTATTGTGGTTGAGCTGGACATATTGTTAAAGACTATCATAAGAAGAAGAGTGATGAGGCTAGGAATAAACCTAGAACACATTCAGGTCATTATGCAAAAAAATATTCAAATCATGATCTCAGATTGTTTATTTCTAGTGACGATATTGATGAACCAACGAATTTTAATTCATAGGATCTTAGGCTGTTTGTTTCTAATGTTTCTTTATCTATTGAAATGGATGATATTGATGCCTAGTTTGAGGATTCTGGAGCATCAGTACATATGACTTGTAATAAGAACTGGTATGCTAATTTTAAAGAAACACAAAATGGTGCTAGCATATATCTTGGAAATGACCGCGCTCATCAGATCAAGGGATACAGAGACATTCCTATGACATTGGCGAATGGTACTATTCATCACAATTGCAATTTGGTGTATGTGCATTGGATAAAGAAAAATCTGATCTCTGTGTCCACCATTATAGATTAGAACTTGAAGGTTAAATTCTTCAAGAATTATTGCATAGTGAAGGATCTGCTAGACCAATTCAAAATTGTTGCAACGGGATTCAGAGAAGGAGGCCTATACAAAATTGATGTTACTAGCAAAGAACATCACATAATGACTTCTACAAATATTCCAACAGAGATTCTTTGGAATCAAAGGCATGGCCACATCAATCATCCTGATTTATTGTTATTACAGAAAAATAATATGGTTGAAAGACTTCCCATGTTAAAGAATGAAAATGTTTCTTGCAATGGATGTGCATTAGGAAAGATGCACAAAGATGAATTCCCCTCTAATCTTGATAAGAAAAATAGAGATGTCTTAGATCTTGTGCATACTGACGTTTTCAGGCCTATGCAGACTAGGTGTTTATGAGGTGCATTTTACTTTCTGTTATTTATTGATGATCTCACGGGATACACATGGGTTTATTTCCTTAGAAGAAAAAGTGATTTTTTTTAGTACTTTAAGGAATTCAGAACCTGGGTGGAAAAGAAGACAGGAAAATCCATCAAAATCGTCTGTTAAGATCAAGGGGGAGAGTATAAATCAGGGGACTTCAACAAATATAGCAAAGATCATGGAATAGTACTTCTATTTAGAGTACCTAACACTCCACAACAGAACGAAGTCACTGAAAGGAAAAGAAGAACTCTGGTAGAGTGTGCATGCACTATGATGAAATGTAAGAATCTCTTGAATGCATTTTGGGTTGAAGCCATAAACACTGCAGTTTATTTAAAAAATAGAAGTCCAACAAGGTGTCTTCATAATATTTCACTTTTCGAAGCCTTGTATGGTTCCAAACCTGGAGTTCATAACTTGAAAGTATTTGGGTGTAAGGCTTTTACTCAAATTCCAAAGGAGAATAGGAAGAAATTGGATGCTAAAGCCATTAAATGTGTTTTCATTGGGTATTATTCTGAATTCAAATCATACAAACTGCTTGATCCTTCTACTCCCAAAGTATTTGCAAGTAGAGATGTACTTTTCCATGAGTAGGAAGCAGGAAATAATGACAACAACCATGATGATGAATGACATATACTTCTTGATGAAGGAGTTAAATAAGAGAAGCAACAACCACCACAACAACAACCACCACCATAGGGACAGCAACAACAACAAGAATGACTTAGTGATATGGACACTTCAAGCAGTCACAGTTCACCTAGAGGAAAATACAGATCTTCACAAAGTGGGGAGGAAGATAATCAATTGAGATGATCTTCATGACGGGTTCGACTCCCTGAGAGGTATAGAGACTATGCCCTAATGAGTATCATTTCAAATGTCATAGAACCCATGATTTTTGATGAAGCAAATGAACATGATGAATGGAGAAATGCAATGGAGGAAGAATATGAATCTATAATGAAAAACAATACTTGGGAGTTGAATCAATTGCCTAAACATAAAAATCCAATTGGATGCAAATGGATATACAAACCCAAATTTAAATAAGATGGTAGTGTATAGACAAATATAAGGCTAGATTGGTTGCAAAGGGGTATTCACAAACATAAGGTATTGATTATGTTGAAACATTTGCACCAATAGATAAATTGAATACTATCAGATCATTAATTGCTTTAGCTACAAAGTATCATTGGAAGCTACACCAATTAGATGTTAAATCTTCTTTTTTGAATGGTGAGTTAAAGGAGGAGGTTTACCTTACTCAACCTAAAGGGTTTGTGGGAAAAGGGCAGGAACACTTAGTGTGTAAGTTAAAGAAAGCATTGTATGGACTAAAAGAAGCATCTAGGTCATGGTATGAGAAGATAGACTCTTTCTTTCTTCAACAGGGTTATATGAGGAGCTGTAATGTACCTCAAAAACTGTCACCAAAAAAAAAATTGCTTGTACAATTATCCTTGCATAGTTTCGAGATTCAAGCAATTAAGTCTTTTGTTATAAATCTTGAGTCTGAAAGTTTGTTAGAGACCTTATTGTCATTGATTGTCTTTACTATGCAACTCAAAACTTCCTACTCGACGATACAATAAGTGTATACTCCTCCCTTCAATGTTATTTAAAGTCTTGTAAAATTACCAATATTTTCCTATTTGATGATGCCTATAACACCAACACAGACTTAACTATACAATCGAATTGTAAATAGGTCTGTTACTTCCATACCTCTAATCCGGAGGAAGATTCTCCAATGTTTTCCTACCAGTCCAAACATCAACACACAACAACTCCCGAAATCGCGAAAAGTGACCAGCATGTCGGGATTTTGGAGTTCGAGATTTCGTGAGTACAACAGCCAACATCAACATACAACAATTCCCGAAATCGCGAAAAAGTGACCAGCGTTTTGAGATTTCAAAGTTCAGGATTTCGCGAATACAATAGCCAACATCAACACACAACAACTCCCGAAATCGCGAAAAGTGACCAGCATGTCGGGATTTCGGAGTTCGGGATTTCGCGAGTTCAACAACCAACATCAACACACAACAACTTCCAAAATCATGAAAAGTGACCAGCACTTTGGTATTTCGGAGTTCGGAACTTTGTGAGTTCAAGTGCCCCAAACTTCATATGTAACCAACCTCCGAAATGGAAAAAGAGGGAAGGTTGGACTGGCGCTTTGGAGTTTCGGGGTTCGAAACTTCATGAGTTCAAGTACCCAAACAACAACACATGAAAACTCCCAAAATTGTGAAAAGTGACTAGCACCTCCGGATTTCGCGAGTGCAAGTGCCCCAACCAACAACATATACAAACCTCCGAAATGCGAAAAAGGAAAAGTGGGTCCCGCTTTTTGGGATTTTAGGGTTCGAAACTTTGCGAGTTCTAGTCTTCAACATTCATATAAACAAACTTCCGAAATGCGAAAAAGAAAAGGTGAGACCTGCCTTTTGGGATTTTGGGGTTCGGGGTTTCGCAATTTTCATAGCTAAACATCCAACATACAACAATTCCCAAATTGCGAAAAAGAAATGAACTCACATTTCAGGATTTCGAAGTTCGGGGTTTCGGTGTTTCAAAAACCAAACAACAACTCACAACCACTCCCGAATTCTGAAAAGGTGAAAGGATGTGGGACTAACACTTCGGGATTTCGTGATTCGGGGTTTCAAATGCCAAACAAAAACACACAACAACTCCTGAATTCCTAAAGGTGAAAGAGTGTGGGACTAACACTTCAGGATTTCGGGATTCGGGGTTTCGGGGTTTCAAATGCCAAACAACAACACACAACAACTCCCGAATTTCGAAAGATGAAAGGGTGTGGGACCAACACTTCGGGATTTCGGGATTCGGGGTTTCAAATGCCAAACAACAACACGCAACAACTCCCGAATTCTGAAAGGTGAAAGGGTGTGGGACCAACACTTCAGGATTTCGGGATTCGGGGTTTCGTGGTTTGGAAAAGCAAGGGAACTTCGCAATAATGTAACCAGTAAGTCCCGAATTCCGAAATTCACATTATTTTCATAATTCTAAGATTTTTTCCTTGTACTGGTATTCTTACTTTCGTTCTGTGAAACAGTAGGTGTAGAAGGATGCAATATCCGTTTACCTATTATAATTCCAAAAATCTAACTTCTGAATTTTATACGCATATAATCTATAAAAGGGGTACAATAGGGTAACAGTTTATGTAAAAGGTAACTCCTATTATGTTCACTTAGAGCCTCTTCTAACCAATGCATTAAACGTCAACAATACTAGATCTGTACATCTAGGTAAATACAGGAATAAGAATATCATTCCCTTAGAGTTTGGTAATTATAATTGATGTTCCGAGGGATCTGAGTTTGGTTTCCTGGGGTTTTAACCATAAAGAGGACCTACCCTATTGACGTTAATTCCCTCCTTTCCTTCCTTACTTATAGAAATATAAATTATAGGTGCATGCATCTAGCATTTTACTGAGAGGAGGAATAGTTTTCTAGAGTTTGGATGTTTATTACGAACTTTGTGAGGACAGATAGATTATAACTACAAAAGGTCTTCATCTTCCACAACAAATAACTGTAATTCAACAGATAGGTGTGGATATTCCAACAGACATATTACAACTATATATATATGGATTTTCTTCACATATATTCCTCATAACGAACAGAAAATGGGAATCATTACAGTTTCGTTTTAATCAAGTACAATGCGTCAGATCTCAAATCATTCAAAACAGAGAATGGAAACTATTCCAAATCGGATTTAATAGATACATGACATCGGATAAAACATAGCCATTCATAATAGAGAGGGGTAGATCAACATATCTGAACCAAATCTACAGGACGACAAAGGGAACAACCACGTTCCTCCCAACTGTAGAACAGGGCAGCCAAAATCACTTGCCCAATTCACCCCCTAGCTTGACCATGAATCCATGAGGGCAAACTTGGAAACTCCTCCTCAGTAATGTTCTTCAATTCCAACAGTTATCCTCTTGCCTCACACTTACTCAACAATGCTCATAACAACAGGACAAATCTGTTTCAGCAGGCTCCTCTTGCCTCCCACTTACTCAACAGTGCTCATAACAACAAGAGAGCTCAAAAATCTTTTCTCCAACATACTTGGCAACGTCCTGGCTCCTCGCATATGCTATTTATCAATTTTTTGTCGGGGTCTTTTTCCCTCCTTTGGGCATTTTCGTAGCTCTCTTAATCCCTGATTTTCAGGGGCTGCTAGTGGCCAAATCTCTGATTTGTCACTTCTCATAATCATCCTAGAGGCAGTTCAAACATGTTCCCCACTCATAGAGTCATGGTCAGCTGATTTTAACATGGTTGTTCCATTTGTCCTCCTGCAATTAATATAAATATTCTATTGTGATACAAGTGTCATAGTCAAATAGTTAGTTGAGTCCAAATAGATCTCTACCCAACAGTCACAATAACTAAATACAATTATTAAATTCGAAATTCAAAATTGCCATAAATGACAAAAATTTTCCAGATTCGAATTTGCCAAAAACGAAAATAAATTTCTAGCACATAAAAAATATTTTATTTTTGGGGGATGTCACAGAAGCAAGAGTGATCAAAATTCTTATACCAACTTTGATGAGAAGGGGTATATAGTATTGATTTCCTTATATGTTGATGATTTGATAATCACAGGAAATGCAAAGAAATTAATTGATGAAATCAAGGATCAGTTATCAAAAGTTTTTGAAATGAAAGATCTTGGTGAGTTACATTATTGCCTAGGTCTTGAAGTTTGGAGAAATGCAGGACAAACTTTTGTTTTTCAAAGTAAGTATGTCACATAAGTACTTAAGAGATTTAAAATTGATCAGTAAATCTTCTATTTTTCCCATGCAACAGAATGTGAAACTTTCTTGTGATGATGGTTCGAAGGAGATGAATGGCACTATGTATAGACAAATGGTGGGTAGTTTGAATTATCTTACCACAACGAGACCTAATATTGCATATTATGTGACTGTGTTAAGTCAGTTCGTGGAGAAACCTCATGAAAGCCATTGGAATGCAACAAAGACAATACTTATGTATCCAAAAGGAACACTTGATTATGGTATTAAGTATACTCATGCATATGATGTTGAGTTGACAGGTTACTCAAATTTTGATTGGGCTGGAAATCCGGATGATCGAAGATCAACCACTTGATATGTGTTTGGCATTGGATCCGGGGTTGTTTCATGTAGAAGTAAAAAGCAACCTACTGTATCTTTGTCTTCTACTAAAGCAGAATATAAATCCTTGTGTGCAACAACTTGTGAAGTTATTTGGTTGAGAAAACTTCTTCAAGATGTTGGAAAAGAAAAAAAGGAGCCTACAATGATCAAATGTGATAATCAAAGTTCAATCAATGTTGCAAAGAATCCTATTTTTAATGCAAGGACAAAGCATGTTGATGCTCAGGAAAAAAGTTGCAATCAAATGAAATAGCTCTTATGTGTTGTAATACTTGTTAAATTGCTGTTGATATTTTCACTAAGCCTCTTGGAAAGATTAAGTTTGAGTTGTTTAGGTAGATGTTAGGTGTAGGAGTCAATCCATTCTCCATTAAGGGGGAGACTTGGAAATAATGGAGTAAGAGTCAGTTGCAAGAGATAGTTACATAGAAGAATTCTATTAGTCAAAAGTTTGTAGCGTAGTTGAACTTTACTTCAATGTTTGTAGAGTCTAGTTGTCTGTGGTTTGTTGTAACCGTCTAAGTAGGTTAGTTTTCTATATAATGATGTAATCAGTGTTTATTTAAGAATATAGAATGTGAGCGTAGCCTCACTGTGTGTTTTTTTTCCAAATTCTAAGTTAATCTTCACTAGCATTCGCTGATAGATTACATGTGGTGGGAAATGCCTTCTTATCTGTGTTCATAAATCCTTTTAGAAATCCTAATCGACATCATGATTATATTATTCTCTATGGTCACGACACTTTAAAAAAAATTTGAGATTGGCACTTAGTTGAAAATGGTTGACAACCGTAATGAAAAACGTTCTCGTAAACTGTGTGCCTCAAATACACATTAATCGATTTAGTTTACAAATACAACATGACCTTTGAAAATAAAAAACACAACATACCTGTTAATGATGAAAACGAAGAGAGAACCAAAGGTTGGTATGAAATGCAGCTACCAGCATATAAATTAGAGCATGGTTACATTCATAAAAATGAGAGTGCCGTAACTTCTTTAAAGCTTATTTTAGGGCAAAGGAAAATTAAGAAGAAAGAAGAAAAGCATGGATGGCATTTAAACTGGATTTTAGGGAAAAACAACACCATGGATGCACATTGCAAATTAGCAGATGCAATTCTAAACGTAAGCAATGCCAAAAAAGCATTCAAACGGGAAAGCATTTGAAAAATCCAATCACACATTTAAATGAAACTGCTATGCATAATGAATTCTTCGAATTATTCCGTGGAAGCACTAAACATTGTGATTATTTCGCCAAAAGATATGGGGCTTTGAGTATCTTTTTTCAATTTCCTGCAATATTCAATAAATTCGGCTTAAATGCTATTTTATTTTCTTTTAGCTTCATCCCCAACTTAAAATGTTGTTCCACATCATTTCAATATTTTTAAATTCGACTTTTAAATTTGCTCTTTCTCCGCACATAATTTTTAACAAAGAAACTATTTCAAATCCTTTCAATATTTATAAAAATATTATAAATTTGACTTTAAATGCTCTTTCTGCCCCCATATGTTTTTTTAAAGAACGAATTTCTGAAAATGTATTAAAAAATACTGGAATCAGGTCCAGCGCCAAATAGTACATCAGATATCTCCTCGCATAGTTTTTAACAAAGAAGCAATTTCAATTTGAAATTGACGAGCATACAGTGGATTAGAAGATTCCAGACGAGCATACAGTGGATTAGAAGATTCCATGCTGCAAGAAAATAATTGTTTGGGAAATAACACCAAACCCAGCGGAATGCCAATGACAATGATCCTACAACGAATATCAAATGATTTATTTGTAGTTCAAAACACTCCATCTTGATAAATTGTTAAGGACGCAGAAACGCAGAGAGAAAAGAATAGTATATTCAAATGTATGAAGAAGTACAAAACATAACCGAAGAGGTTAAGCTCTATATTACAATGTAAGATGGTTGAGCCATATGCTCAAGCAAGATGAAAATAGAAAAGCGAACGTTCAACATACCGGCAAGGTAACGATCATATATCGTTGAGGGTACAACATATTTAACACTCCTCTTAGACTCAATAGTTACACCGCCAAAGACCCATCATGCTCTGGTACCGCTCTGGAAGTCAATAACTGACTTTCCTAGTGGTTTGGTGAAAATATCAGCAACTTGATCTCTAGAACCACAAAATTGAAGTGTAATGTCACCATTATTGACTAACTCGCTGCATGAAATGAAACGCGAAAGTGTCAATGTGTTTACTTTTCTTGTGGAACACATGGTTCTTGGATAATGCAATTGATGATGTGTTGTCATAGAAGATAGGAGTTGGATCCTTTTCTGCTTGTGACATGTCTTTCAATAATCTTCAGCCATACATCTTGACAAGAAGTTGAGGTAGAAGCTACATACTCTGCCTTTGCATAAGATATTGATACTATTGGTTGCTTCTCGATGCCCATGAAATCAGGTTCGCGCCTGAAAACATATCCTGATGTGCTTTTCCTGCCATCCAGGCTACCTGCAAAGTCAACTCTCATCCGGTAAACTTCACAAAGCTGGATTACATTCGATGTAGTGTACCATAAACCAAAATGTAGTGTTCCCCGCTACATATCTCAAAAATTCGTTTTTCCATTTTCCAGTTTGAATCCTTGGGTGATTCCATGAATCGAACTAGGCTGGGCTCGTACATGATGTCCGCCTAGTTTGCTGTAAGATACAACAAACCGCCAACTAAACTTTTGTATAAAGTAGGATCCACCGTGGACCTTCATCATTTTTGCTCAACTTTGTGCCTAAAGGTATGGTGTTTCTCACGATTGCATCCTTCCATGCGAAACCTTTGAGAATGTCTGCTGCATACCTTTGTCGACAGACAAAAATGCCTTTGGTCGATTGATCAACCTCGACATGCCTAAAAAATACTTCATTATGCCAAGATCCGGCTTTCATCTCAAACTCGACAGCATGGCATGCTTGAAATCAAGTAGCTCTAGATTGTAATCATGTCATCAACATATAAACATACAATTAGTATTTACCATGTTGATCTGTTTTTTGTATAAAGTGTTGGTTCATTTTGACTTCCTCGTTGAAGCCACTTTGATCGATAGGTATCACCCTCACTGCATTCAAGCTCTTGAGCTTGCTTTAAGCCATACAAGGCTTTCAACCGATACACTTCTTTGGTCAAGTGCTCTTTGACTTCAAAACCGGGTGGTTGGATTGACATAAACTTCTTTCTCTTAAAAATCCATTTAAGAATGTCAATTTGACATCCATTTGATAAACTTTCCATTTGTGTTGTGCCGCTAAGTGGCTAATAAAGTTCCATGTTGTCTAATCTTGCTAATTGAGCAAAACGCTTCACCATAATCACACCGGGTTGTTGTGAGAATCCTTTAACAAATCTCTTTACCTTGTGCTTTTCAATATGCCCTTTTCATTTAGTTTGGTTTTGTAAACCCAATTGACAATCGATACTCTTTTGTGTTTTGGCAAATCAACAAGATCCCATGTCTTGTTCTCTCAATGGAGTCAATTTCCTTGAAAATGTTTGAACCCAATGTGGCTCCCTCGGTCGCCTCTTTAAAGGATGTAGGTTGACATGACATTAAAGAAAAAAATTATGTTGTTGAAAGTCATCCAACCGTTGATGGATTTCTCAAACTTCGAGTTCTCTCGACTCGGTGGTTCTCGAGAAATGACCGCTGACGCTGAGAGTTATCCTGTGAGTTATCCGGTGGTCCTTGGACTTGCATTCTTGAGGAATATTGAGGTACCGGCTGTTCCAATTTTCCGTGTTTCTAACTTGGCAAAGAAAGGATTTCTGACCGGTCCACTTGGTCGGTTTTCTAAATCATCCTGTAATTGGTTTTCCAAAAATTAAACATCTCTACTGAGAATTAATTTCTTGCTGATGGGATTGTAAACCTGTAAGCTTTAGAGGTTTCACTCATAGCTGAAAATACATTTTTCACTTTTGTCATCAATCTTCTTCCTTAATTCTAAGGTATGTGTGCATATGCTATGCATCCAAAATGTCCTTAGATGAGCTATATTGAGCTTTGTCCCACTCCAAAGCTTCTTGGGGAACTTTCATCCAGACCGGGTGGTTGGTGACTGCTTAAAAGATAGACGCTAGCATGCTACTGCTTCAGCCAAAAAAGTTTTTGACAGACATTTTTCTTTGAGAAAGTGTTCTTGCCATATTCATGATGGTCCGATTCTTTCTTTCAACCACTCCATTCACTGTGGAGTATATCTTGTTGTTGCTTGCATGATGATGCCTTGAGACTTGCGGAAAGTTGCAAATTATCCGAGTTGTATTCTCCTCCTCCATCCTGACCGGTAATTTTGAGAAATTTACCACCTCGCTTTTCACTTTCATCTTTGGAATTTTCAATCTAGGGTAAATGTTTCACTTGTGTCCGAAAATATATCCGTATTTTCCAACAAAATCAATAATAAACGTGGAGAAAGTAAAAACTACCACCTATTGACTCTCAAGCCATTGGTCCATAGGTCAAGCAGGAACAAGTTCAAGATGTTGTTTGGCTTGATTGGAAGACTGCGGGAAAACTTGTTCTTTGTGTTTTCCGCATGCAAGACTCACATGGGGATTTGTTCTTTAAAAATAGGTAAACCTTGACCATGGAGTTTTTCCTAAGTAGACTTAGACTCGAAATGGTAGATGTCCAAATATGGGGTATGCCAAACCATTGATTCATTCATGGTTGGATGCATTCGTGCATAGGGTTGACTCAGATTTGCAATTCTGAGGGTGAGGGGAAACATCCCATTTGGAGTCATAAGGATTTCTTAAATCAATTTTCTGGTGGGTTTCTTATCATAGATTTTACAAGATGCCCTCAAAAAAGTACCTTATATCCTTTTTCAATGAGTTGTCCCACACTTAACAAGTTATAAGTAAGTCTGGAACATGATATACATTAGATATGTCTTTCTTTACATTCTCCCTGGTAAGAATAGGAACAATTCCTCTCCTTGAACTTTGACTAAATGGACGCTACCAAGAGTAATATCGAGGAAATTGAAGAATCAATGCTAGAAAGTAAGTCTTTGTTTCCTGCCATGTGATTGTCAGCAGCCCACCGTCCAAAGAACTGAGATCTTGAAGTTGTTGTTCGGGCCAGGTGGCATGAGAGAAACATAATTACTGAAGAGCTCTATGTGTCACTGAGTCGACCGGGCCGGCTTCTTCCTGGATTCAGATTCGTAATGCCCATAATTTTTTGCAATAAAAACATTTAATGTTGAATTTGTCATTCGACATTAAATGTTTTTATTGCAAAAAGTATGGTGATTTTGTTGTTGATTTATGTGACCTTGGAAGTTCTAAGTGGAATATTGTTGTCTATCGGTATGAGGGCTACCCGCTGTTCCCTTTTCCTCTACTTTTTCCTCTGCCTTTCCCTCTTTTTAATGAGAATTGAGATTGGAAGGCATTTGAGATTGACTCATCCTCAGGATGTGGTGGTCTTGTCTCATGTGTCACCAGAACCAATTAGTTCATCTGTACAAAAACTTGACAAATCCTTGGATCAAGGATGGTCATACAACCATTTCGATTTTTTTTGGTAAACTTCTGAGAATTTTCAACAATTCGTTGATCGAGGGTTTCACCAATCAATCCGATCTAGTTCACGATTCCCATGAATCTGCTCATGAACTGATCCACATTTTCAAAATATGTCTTTCTTAAAGTCTCGAATTACGTCATGAAGGTATGCATTTTGACTGTTTTGACCCTGTCACTTCCTTGATAGGAGATTTTGAGGATGTCCCGGGCCTATTTAGAAGTAACAACACCTATGATTTTAAAAAAAATTGAGTCATCCACTGAACTATAGATCCAAAACTTGGCCTTGTTCCCCTTTTTCCTCAAATTTTCAAGTTGATTTCTTTGACCATTAGTCATGGCCTACAAATTTTCTTGAACAAGCTATGAAAATCCATTCTCCATGGGTTCCCTACATTCCTGAACTTGTAGGAATGTTTTTATCCTTAGAGACCATAACTCATAGTTATTTCCAAAAAGAATCGGACCCTGATTCGGGCCGATTGCTGGTCGACGCCATTAAAATAAATGCTGAAAAAATAGAGGGAATAATTCGTATTTACCTCCAAACTTAGAAATGTTGATTTGTTGATGGTCGATAGGAGCTTATCTGGCTTTAGATGGCCCTAGGTCTCCTTGCAATGTGACTTCACGCCAGCTTTAATGTTATGGTGCTACGGCCTTTTCCCGTTCTTTGACTTTCAAAAACAATCAAACGCTAAAAAATTGCTCTTCAAATTTTCTTTAAAATCCGTGACCGCTGTGGATTCGGACGGTCCGTATCAGATTCGGGATATCTCAAATCGAAGATTTTCGATGTTGAGGTTCTTTGCCTCCTTGATTCTACGATCGCCGATTTTCTGATGCTAAGCCTCTTTCGACTTTTCAACGGGTCTGATTCACGCCAGCCCTCAACAGATGGATCTTTAATTAGATTTTCCTCGGGGATTTCACTGGAAAGAACCCGATCACTTGTTCTTTCGCGATCGCGATTAACCCCGAGTATGGCGACATGGCGCTTCGCATTTTTCCGAAGTCGCCGATTTGCGCCACGTTGGCCTGTAGATAGATGGACGGCCCCGATAAGGGCCCCTGATATCGCCACTTCATGGCTCCAAAACTTGTCAACATGGAAACCTCGAACGCCGGAGCATACGTTGATTCGGCGTCTTCATGTCCGCCAATGTGATCTAGGGAGATATGGACGATCGAGATCTTTATCGGATTTCGCTGCATCGCGATTTCAAGGTTGGCGTATGTCAAATTGTTTTGACAACTTGAAACCCTCAACTGGATATGCCGATACACTACCACCGCCCCTCAAATGGACTACCGTGGATCGCTTTCTCGATTTCGCGATTTCGCATCTGGTTTTGAGAGAAGAGTCTTTGCTCGGCCCAACTCTCGACTCCCCGATTTTGCGATGTGGAATAGATCTCACCACATGTCTCTTTGATCGGACGGTCATGATACTTGACTTCAGCCAAAGTCCTCCGGAGCTCTGTGAGGGTTAAACTGAAAGCACTTCTCTACCGATCCAACTAAGTTGTCGGCCTCTCATGGTAGAGATCTGGACGGATGAGTTTCTTTCACTGCTCCACACTTCTGCCCTCTGGAACTGGTTTCCGGCCAGATCTGTTCGCAGATGAATCTTGGTACTTTTAATGGTCAGTTTGTGTGTTTGACGTGTTCTTTCTTGAATTTAACGGAATTTACTCCTTTGGAAGAAAAGATTGTGAATCTTCAAAGATTTGAAAGAATTTCTAACGATTTCCTTCGATTTGCTCGAATCTTCGACGGATGAGAGTTTATTTCCTTTGAATCTTTAAACACCATTCTCTCGCTGAATCTTTAACCTAATAGAGGCGTAAATCTTCAAGTTCTTTAAACTTCTTTCGCTCTGCGAGCTCTTCAAGGCCAATCTTTGACGGTTCTTTGAGAAAATTGTGCTGGTTTCTTCTTCTGCGTTTTCTGCTTCCTCCGCTAGCTTCTCCCGGCGATCTTTAAAGAGTATTGCATAAAACTTTCCAAACCTTGTGAAAAGTCCTCTGTCGCGTGCTCTCAAGATCCGGGAAGCTCTGTACTGTGAGGATCAAGTTGCTCTCCGACCGTGGTGAAGAGGCTTCATCACGAGTTCTCATACCATGATAAATTGTGAAGGACGAGAAATGCAGAGAGAAAAAGAATAGTATATTCAAATGTATGAAGAAGTACGTAATTTAACTAAAGAGGTTAAGCTCTATATTACAATGTAAGATGGTTGAGCTTATATATGCTCAAAGCAAGACTGAAATAGAAAGTACAACCGCCCGCATTGTGATGGAAGTGTACGATCATAATCGTTGAGGGTACAATATATTTAACACATCTCAATAAAAATCATACCTTAGTCGTGAGACGACCTTCTTCTTCGGTCTCGGATTCGTCGGTCGCTTCTATATATAAGGAGGAACAAACGGTAGAAAGAGAATAAGGAGGATTATTCTCGTCGATCCCAAAGGTGATTTGATTTGTTGGAAATGCTGACGGTGTCATTCACTCTTTGCACGGGTGAATGCAACTCCCACCATCTCTGCCACAAGGAATCTCACCGCACCCCTTTCTTCATAGTTTTCGAAAGTTTTTGGGACATGCAGACATCATACCTATGTTCACCCGTGTATACCAAGTGTTGCATGGCAAGTTAGGGTTGAATTGAGAATAAATGTACAAGGATGGGAAAATATAGGGGAGGTAGATGGAAACTGCAGCTGATATGTGGCAAGCAGAATGAAGCACATGTGGTACTCATGCAGCAAGTGACACATGGCCTCTAGAGTCCCATTTATTTTTGAAAGTATATAATTTATTTTTCTATGTTCAAAATTTATTTCTATTTTGTCTCTATATGTGGTTGACAAAAAAAGTTATATTCAAATTAAATAAACATAATTTCTTGACATTCACCATACAGCGATAACAATTTTATGATGACATAAATATAAAAGGAGATAAAAAAATGTTTTATTTGAAATATATCAAAAAATTATATTGGCTGTTACATATTCCTAGAAATTTAAATGTGTTTGTCATATAGACTTGCTCCCACGGACCATAAGAGAAATATGTACAAGAAATGGAACTGTGGAAAGAAAAAGTGGGCAACGGTAGAGTGTAATACCTGAAAAAAATAAATTTAAAGGTATCATTCTTTGGCTAGACATTTCTATTTAATATAGTGGAATAACTCGGTTGGTAAACAAAGTAGGATGTGATGAGTATAGACTTACAATGATGGTAGATATCACCACTTTTGTTATTTTCTTGCTGATGCCTTTTTATTGTTGTCGTCGACAACTACTGGAATCGTGACAACCTCCTTTTTCCTTTCGTCAGTGACCTGCTTCAATTTCCTTTCGAGCCATTATTCAATGTGGCTTCTCATTGGGGCGACGTTGATCTCATTCCATATTTTTATGTTGAAAAGTTCATTTTCTAATTCCCTGAAGTCGATAGAAAGATTACACAAAGCCTGATCAATTTCCTCATTCTGTACCGAATAGTCGACTAACGAGTTGTCGACGTCATATTCACCATATTCAAGGATGCTGTAAAACTTTTCCAAAGACAACGACTTAAAAATATCAACCTATTTATTGAAGGCTTGCTTAGTTAAGGTCAAGGAGTTTACGATTAAATTGGGGTCTTCAAAGTCGTTGGTCCTTCCGGCTAAGTCTATTCTAGTCATCTTTGTGAATAATTTTTCTTTCTTTGATATGGCTTGTTCACGTGACTAGACAATGAGATGCAGGTTCTTCACTTTTTCTTTCCAGCGTGCATTTAATTGAGTGATCCAGTTTTTGTATGGGATATCTTGTTGTCTTCTTCTCCTTTATGTCATGTTGTTGAAAAGGGTGCCAAAAGGAAGGATTATGTCTAAATAGAAACATTCTTCATCTTTTAAATCCTCCTGCAAATGTTAGAGCAAATTATGTGTCCTCGTTCCAAGGGAAGCCATGGTTTGTGATGTTTCCCACATATCAACAATCAATTCCATTCTTTTCTTTATATTATTCTCCACATATCCTCTACACGATGTGAGGAGGCTGGAGGATCCTTTTTACTTTCCTGTACGGGTGACCAGGGTGGTTATTTCTATAGGACTGGAAAGCAATGGCATAGAAATCAAAGCTTCCTCCAATTCCTTGACCCAGTTCGTCAACTTGGCATTCTCTGCATCAATGCCTCCAATGGAATCATCAAGAGAATCTCCGGTTGCTCTATGGATTCAACATATATGGGATGGCTTCATGTTCACAAGGTTAACCTATGGACGAGATTTTCCTTTCTTATTTTTTACATCTATCTTTTCAATTATTAATTTTTTAGAATCGTTGTAAAAAAAAACGCTCTCGAACACGAAGGATTCATCTTCATCAAAAAAATTGGTATCAACTATGTCCATTGAACGATTATGCTGGATCCTGTCTCTGGGATGATCAAGGTTGTGGAAAACACTATCTAGATTAGGATCAGGTTCCATGCTCTCACTCTCAATTTTGGTCTCTCCGCCTGTCCTACATTCTTTTTTCTCTTCTTTTCCATGGGAAGCTTGTGAGAACTATCAATTTTAGGGTGAGGAGGGTTGTTATCTCATCCTCCATTTGAAGAATTCTAATTTTTTTTCTTGTTGTGGTGGGCCATTGGAGCTATGTTACAAGATGTCGTACTTTTGGGAGTGTTGTTCGCCGATTGGACACTCTTCTTACTAGGGCCATTTTTGTGTTGCTTGGACAATTCAGTGGTTCTTTGGAGTGTGTCTAAGTCATCGACATCATAAGTAGGAGCGTTTTCTCCAGTGTATCTTTTTTCGCTCAAGTGTTTCTTTAAAAAAGAATTTCCAAGGCCAAGTGTTAGAAAATGTTCTAAAATAAATTTATTAGAGTCAAACCCTCTTAGTATTTCATCATATCTTAGGTTCAAGTTGTTGAAATGGGATGTGAATTAGTCAATTATGTTGAGGTTCCTCAACACAAAGTCCCCAAATTTCCAAGGAAAAGGAATGAACTATTTTTTTCTCTTCTAATGGAATAGATGCTACCAGTAGTTGTATTTCATTGTTATTTCTGTAAAAAATATTATGTTCGTAATATGAGATGGAAGGAGAGAAGGTTTTTCCTTGGAGCCAAAAATCCTTATCACAATGTAATTATCCATGTGTTCAAGTGTCCCCTTCCTGTCCAAAAACCTCGTTGCCTAGTCAGATATCTAGGGAGCATCTTCTCCTAACAATAAAACTTTGAAAATAGACACAAAGTCATTAAAAACATCATAAAAATAGTGGGAGGCCTTGTGCTTCCACAAGGCCTGGTACCAGAACGTTACTGAGTCAAATTCCCAGTTCATCTTATTGGACAGAGACAATTTTGGAAACTTGCAGCAATGCATTATCACAAAAACCAAGCAGGATGACATATAAAATTTCTTCTCATTTTTTAATCTTGACAATTGAGAATAGATTTCATTGGAAATTAGCTTCCCCCAATAAAAAATGTCTTGTTCCTTGACTGTGAAATACAAAATATAATGAGTCATGCAGGAAATAGTTGTTTTGGATCCCTGTCTCGTTATTATTGTAAACAACCAGGCAATTTCCCTGAATGGATTTCTAAATGAACTAATCTGCAAGCTTGTGATATCTTCAGGAAGTTCCATTCAGTCGTCCAGGAACTCGGGTAAGAGGTCCAACCTGTTATTATGATTTCTTAGGAACTGCTTGGAATATTCTCCTTTGAACGTCAATGTTGGCTCCAACAATCATAACATCTGGTGAAAGACCTGAGTTGACAAAGAAACAGAAGATTGGTATTGTAGTCGAATAATTGTTTGGCTTGAAATATATTAATCGGTTCACCAAGAGACCATCCTCTTACAGTAAAAAACTTCAGGGACACAGCCTACACAAACAATCCCATAGGTCAAAATTATTTCATTCTGGGCGGAAGGGGATGAGTAATAAGAATATGCATTGGACCACTGGAAGTTCTAGTCCTTGTGCCCAAAGATGTTCATTATATATCCACAGAACTTCTCTCGAGTTGGTTCCATAAGTTTATGAGAACGTCTGTTTGCTCCAAACGATGGTTCAAGTGAACATTTGGAGGGTATAATATAACCCTCCACAAACGTTGGTTCAATGCTTATGAATGGGAAGATCCTCGAGCCTTTCTCTCATTAATGACAATCTCTATGGGTGTTGCATGGTGATTTGTTAACAGTAAACCTTACTTATTGCATACTTAGAAGTGCAAAGGTGGCAGGTACGATGAAGAGTAATTAAGAATTGGAGGTTTCATGAACGTGCCAACCCGATGATGTGAGAACGACATTCCATGATTTTGAAATCAACACTCAGAAGAGATAATATAACCCTCCACAAATATTGGTTTAATGTGTATTAATGGGAGATCTCCTCGAGCCTGTCGCTCATCAATGACAATCTATATGGTTCCTGCACAATGAGTTGTTAAAATTAAATATTATTAATTGCATATTTAGAAAC
>SNQJ01S0009834.1:113321-128347 GCA_010110895.2 Picea sitchensis
CTGCTTAACGTGTGACTTCAATTTTCATATTCGAAAGAACTATTAAGTATACAAAGTTCCCACATCTACCTTAAACACCGCCACCCATTATGAGGTTTATGTTTTTTTTTTTTTAAATAAAAGTGGGACCTTTCCTATTAAAGCTTCATTCAAAAAGAGGATACATGGCACATAGGAGCCAAGTGTCCTGCCTGTGAAGGAAATCAGGACACCTCGCTATCACACTGTAACAGGTCCCAAAAATTATGGAGAACATAGAGCCACCCTGCCCGTAGGAAACCAGGGGGTATATTCTTGACTAACAACAGTTTGATAATGGAGTTTCTAAGGCTATCCAGACTAACAACTAGAGGACTACTGTCCTGAGAAAATACAACAACAAACATAGGGAAAAGCATGCAGACTCTAAGACCTGTTAACCTGGGCTTGCCTTGTCGTCCTGCGCTTCTGCTGCAGAAACTAGTATGGAAAATGGCTGTGCACAGGTAGGACATAGTCGCTTGGGCGAGAAGTTGGAATAAGCTGCATACAGCATGTCCAGGCGCTGGCTTGCGCAGACCGCTCGGAAGATTTGGTCTTCAACCAGACTTCTGACTTCAAATATAAGCTGCAACTGTTCCGGGAGCAAAAAAAGTGGCGAGTGCGGCCTCGGCTGCTTGTCATCACATCCCAAACATTCTGCATCCTGGGTTGCACCAGCGTCCATCCACTGCTCCTCTTCTATGATGCAAGGTTCTGTGCCTGGGTCCGAGGAGGCTTTAGCGCAGGAGTCGGAAGACGTCCTGCCGGGGGGAGTAATTCCAGAGCGGAAGACACGGGTATGGGGGTCCCAATCATCCGAGAAGGTAACCATTTTCTTGTCCGAAAAATCCTGTGGGAGTTGAATGCTCGAATCCTCTTCCACGATTGTGCCAGGAGGTGAACCTGCTGCGCGAATTGCTTACCGTCGACGCCGTTTGGCTAGAGTCACTGCACTTTGGAATTCTCGGTGTCATTTCCGTCTGGAGACGGTTGCATACCAGCCAGCCCCTCTGCGTGGTCGCCCCCTCAAACGCGACATAACTGAAGCGGAGGTGAGAGCCAAGTTGCCGGGAACTGGATGGCAGCCTCGCTGCGTAGAAGACTGTTCGAGCACAATGGAGCCCCCGAGAAGGTTGATGGGAAAATAAACCACAATAAATTCCATTAAAGCCACGAGCTTAATGCTCTGGCTGGCCGGACCGACGACGCTCGTGCTGAGTTGCATCAGGTTACGGAGATGGATCGAGCTGACGCTCAAATTGAATCGCGGAGTGTGTGGGGAGGACGGGTATTAAAGGCCCCCCTCCTCCCCTCGTCACCTCCCCTTGCCACCTCCCCTCGCCATCCTCGACGTGTGTCACCCCATCCGGGGTATTATGAGGTTTATGTTATATGGGGTTAATAAATGGAATTTTTTTATGTTCTTTATAATTGAAAGTTAATAATGATATATATTTTTTACAAATCTCCATAAAACAAGGTAAATCTGCATAGCATCAAGTCTTTGCTATAAATTTAAATAGAGGTGATAGTTAAATTGAAAAGTGAACTTTGAACAATTTATTATTATAAATACAAATAAAATTGTCAATGCCAAGCCACCTTGTTGCAACAATGAGAGATGTGCTTGTCAATTGGGCATAATGATCAAACAACTCCAATGCCATTTATATACATGAAATCTACTCATTGTGTAAAGATGCCATAGCAAAATAGTTGGATTATATATAGATCTGGGTTGTGCCTAGGTTGGACTCATTGAGTGTTGAGCAATGACTAAATAACCCCAAAGAAAAATAGTTGAAGTACATATAGATCTGGGTTGTCCCTAGATTGGACTCATTGAGCGTTGAGAAATGACTAAATATTATTATAGAACTCTGCAAATAAAGCTTTAGCATGAAAAATTGGTGTTGGACACTCATTTATATCACATGGTTGGGGTGTAATGCCTAATAATGTCGAGTTTTCCATACGATGACCGGTGAAAAATAAAAAGGTCGATCATATACAATATGTTTGTAACATATTATCGCAAGTCGTTGGAGCAGGAGGTACTACCGACTCAAGTGAGGTCTATTCGACCAATTAGACCGTTTCCTTTCTACAGCTTAGTTAAACATAATGTAGAAGCATATAATAATGACTATTGCTGGCGTGGTGTCAGCATCTTGCTGCTTCCGACCAAAGAGGATGAAAGGCTTCGTTTGATTTACTTCTTGACACTAAAAGTGTAAAGTTGTTTGGTAGATGAGAGTTACGTCTAGCTAAGGAATCACATCAAGGAAAGTGAATGTGGGCTGTCTGTAAGGATGGGCTTTTCCTACATGTTTATTTATATGTAGTTTTTAAATAATTTGAAAAGATTAGCAAATATTTCAAAAGATTACGATTTAATTTGTTGTATATCGATGTTTTTATTAAAAAAATTAAGTTTTACCTATTTTTTGGGTTCTCTTACACTTTGAAAATATATCTGAAATATCGCTAATTTCCATGGCTTCCACTATTGTCGCTTCATCATGAATTGTAGATGGCTTCAAAATCATTGGCCACTTATTCATTTTAAAGAACGAGTCGCATTTCTCTTCGTGCCTAATTTCTCGCCCTAATAGAAAGGATGGCCAAGAGCACCATTGATCAAAATGCAGAAAAATACAAATTCAACCTACAAAGATCCTCTCGGGGTCATAGGTTCTACATAAATAGTGTTCTTATGTGGCATTTTCGGTATGAAGGATTAAGAATACACTCTGAAATCATGGATAGTATGAATGTCATGGAGTTTAGGTGAGTTTTGAGGTTTCACAAGGAGAAGATACAGTTTAATAGGGTTTTTTTTTTTACTTCACCTCTAACGCGGATGAGAACAAACATCATTGGTCTTTCAGCATGTAAACGTAAACATTATGAATGTTATGAAATTTGGTCTAAAGGATATAGTTTCTGCATGGTATCATGTTTGTCTTTTATAATTGACACTTGGCATTTATAAGTGTTACGATGACAGTGGTATGTAGCATTTTTCTACATGTTTCATCTTCCACTTCACCCCTTTACTTCTTCCTTTTTTCCTCTACTTTTATTTATGGTTTCTTCCATTACTCTTTAATTAATTTACTCTATTTCTGCTATTTAATGGTTTTATTCTCAGTTTTATTTGGTGAAAATTTTATTTGAGTTTTAATCACGTTTTCCAACATACTAATAATTTTTCTTATTGGACCAATAACTTTATGAGAAACATCTTCGACTTTATAAATATCCTTATATATTTCTTCAAAATTAAATTCTAACTATCATAAATCTTCTTCCTATATTCATGCACTTCTATTTCTCATACTCAAGTATTGTAACTTGCTACCACAAAGTTTTATAACCCTACTAGGTTGAGACTCCAATTATTAGTTATAAAATCTCTACTTACACTTGTTTTAAATATGATCATCTTGATCCCTCTAGCAAGATACTTTAACTTCCTAAACCCTTCATAAAAATATTTTTTTATGTAATAGAATTTTATTTTTAATATAATAATAAATTAAAAATAATATAAATTAATTTTAAATTTAGATATTTTTAATATTTATAAATTAAAATATATTCATGCACCTCTATTTCTCATACTCGAGTATTGGTAACTTGCTACCACAAAGTTTTACAACCCTACTAGGTTGAGACTCCAATTATTAGTTATAGAATTTCTACTTACACTTGTTTTAAATATGATCATCTTGATCCCTCTAGCATGATACTTTAACTTCGTGACCGTCTCATAAAAATAAAATTTTATGTAAGAGAATCTTATTTTTAATATAATAATAAATTAAAAATAATATAAATTAATTTTAAATTTAGATATTTTTAATATTTATAAATTAAAATATATTCATATACTTCTATTTCTCATACTCAAGTATTGGTAACTTGCTACTACAAAGTTTTACAACCCTAATAGGTTGAGACTCCAATTATTAGTTATAAATTTTTTATTTATATTTATTTTAAATATGATCATCTTGATCCCTCTAGATCCCTTTAGTATGATATTTTAATTTCTTGAAGGTCTCATAAAAGTAAAATTTTATGTATTTTTTTTTTATTTTTAATATAATAATAAATTAAAAATAATAAAAATTAATTTTAAATTTAGATATTTTTAATATTTATAAATTAAAATATATTGATATACCTTTATTTCTCATACTCAAGTATTGGTAATTTGCTACCACAAAATTTTACAACCCTACTAGGTTAAGACTCCAATTATTACTTATAAAAATTTTAAATATGATCATCTTGATCCCTATAGCATGATACTTTAACTTCGTGAACCTCTCCTAAAAATAAAATTTTATGTAAGAGAATCTTATTTTTAATATAATAATAAATTAAAAATAATATAAATTAATTTTAAATTTAGATATTTTTAATATTTATAAATTAAAATATATTCATATACTTCTATTTCTCATACTCAAGTATTGGTAACTTGCTACTACAAAGTTTTACAACCCTAATAGGTTGAGACTCCAATTATTAGTTATAAATTTTTTATTTATATTTATTTTAAATATGATCATCTTGATCCCTCTAGCATGATATTTTAATTTCTTGAAGGTTTCATAAAAGTAAAATTTTATGTAAATTTTTTTTTATTTTTCATATAATAATAAATTAAAAATAATAAAAATTAATTTTAAATTTAGATATTTTTAATATTTATAAATTAAAATATATTGATATACCTTTATTTCTCATACTCAAGTATTGGTAATTTGCTACCACAAAATTTTACAACCCTACTAGGTTAAGACTCCAATTATTACTTATCAAAATTTTTAAATATGATCATCTTGATCCCTATAGCATGATACTTTAACTTCGTGAACCTCTCCTAAAAATAAAATTTTATGTAAGAGAATCTTATTTTTAATATAATAATAAATTAAAAATAATATAAATTAATTTTAAATTTAAATATTTATAAATTAAAATATATTTATTTTAGTTGATATGAAAATTTTATAGTAATTTATATATTTAAGATAATTAATTATTAAGTTTTTTTTTTTGTGAGGGAAGTTGTTGTCAAACGAACAGGTGGAATATGAAAATTTTAGTCTATTTATATAGAAAGAGTTTAAATGTTTTAAGTTTTTGTTTTTTTTATATTTGTTAAAAATAAGTCAATATTGTTGAATCTGCATATTTGAGTGATTAATTCTATATAATCAGAACGCCCTAAAAATTTAGAAATACAATTTAAACAACTTAAAATACTAAATAAACAAAACCATTTATTTATATATATATGACCTCTCCAACGTTTTTTTTTCTATGTTAGTATTAACCCATTTATGTATTCCCACGGGGCAACGTAGGATCTGGCCTATGATGGTGTAATAATTTGTTAAAATCAAAATAGTGAAGAAGAAGAATCAACGTTATTCTTGTGTAAGTGTTTTTTATGTGAGAATTTGATATTCTAACGGTCAGATACACGCGAAATTTACAGATGAACATGGTCGTTAGCATACAAGCAGATTCTGCATGAACCAACAAACAAGCGAAAGGACCGCAGACAGTTATACACGTACCTATAATTGTTCCAAACCCACAATAGATAAGATTGCCATACACCCGTTTCACAACCATCGAGTTCTCATTTTCCTTATTCTATCACAATGGCCGAGAAGAAGTCATGGAGCATGAGTGGCGCAGTCATCCGCGTTTGCATTTTGGCGTGCATGGGAGTGTTCCTCCAGCAACCAGCTTGGGCTGCACTTGACTGCAACACCGTCACTCAGCAGATCACATCCTGCGCGACGTATTTGACCGAGGGAACGCCGGTGCCACAGGAAGACAGCTCTTGCTGCCAAGGAGTTCGGAGCCTCTATGGCGACGCCACCACAACAGCCGAAAGACAACAGATCTGCACATGTCTAAAGAACGAAGCCAACAATTACAATCTCAACGACACAGCTCTTCAGAGTCTTCCATCTAACTGCGGTTTACAACTCTCCTTCACTATAACCAGGAATATCGACTGCTCATCGTAAGCGCAGTCTACTGTTTAACCCTAGTCTCGCTCTTAATTTCTTTTGTTCATAGGGAAATCGTCCCTACTAAAGAAGTTAATTAACCATTCTTTTGTTCGTGTTTTCAACCACCTGTGAAGAACTGCTACCCAGCATGATGTTTAATTAACTGTTGTTTATGGCATTTTGTAGGATAGGTTGATGGACGAAATCCCTCCCTTCTGGAAGACCGGCGAACTTCATAGTTCTGGATATCCTCTATATAATACGGTTGGTTGATGGAGCGATACTGATCCTCCATAATCCTTCCCAGTCAATAAAAAAAATTGAATAATACAAATAAAAGATTTCGGTATTTAATAAAGAGAATCCTGGAGCTTTATTCTATCTCCTGTCTTTCCACTTCTTTGTATGACTTTAATAACAAAAAAAAAGATGAGTATTTAAAGAGTCTGTGCTAGTACGTTGGAATGTATGGCTTTCGGTTTTGGAAATAAACTTAAAACTTATCTGAAATATGTTTCACTTTTCAAAATTATACAGTGTTAGTTAACTTCCTAAAATGTCTTCGATATATTTAGATTTCATCCATGTTATCATGATTTCATTCATTTAAACTTTATCCATAATCCATATTGGTGGAGTGAATAAGTTTTAATTTTATCTATATTATATTTATATGGGTGGAGTGCAGAAGAAGTTTTAATTTATATATGAAATTGTAACATTTAATAAAAATATTAAAATTCAATCAAACTGTAAATTTTGTTTTATTTAATATAATAGAAATTTTATATCATATATATACTTTCAGAAATGAATTTTGTCTATAAAAATTGTGAAATAAAAAAAATTCTAATATTTATAAAATTGTATTATTTACTAATTTTAAATAATAATAAAATCTCTTGATTAAAATATTTCCAACTATTTTTTTTTCATATTTTATATATAAAATTAAGAATTTTTTTTTATAAAATTGTTTTATTTACTAATTTTAAATAATAATAAAATCTCTGGATTAAAATATTTCCAACTAAGTTTTTTTCTAATATTTTATATTTAAAATTAAGGGAAAAAATTAATATTTTAAAAGCTGAATTCAATAGGTTTAAAAACATAGTTCTAACCTATATAAACACACTCTTTCGAGTACATCTAACAAGGATTCTAGGAGCTCTATTTGAATTCAAACAAAATCGAAAGAAGATGACACTGCCCAACCATTCCAAGATTCAATGGCTATCTGAGAGCAGCACTTCCCTTCCTCATAAGTTAGATAGAAAGAGATCAGTATTTTTTATGCTTTCCAAGTATCTAAATTTTGTATATTGAACCAGAAGAATTTTAGGTCTGTTGTGAAGTTGACAGTGTTATGAAGTTGGAATGTAATTTTTTTAACATATAGTAATGTAAAAGAATTTAAAAAAAAAACACTTGTAAAATAAAAAAAATTGAACCAAAGAAAACAGATCTATAGATTAAACAGATCTTTATATTAAGTTTTTAAAATAATATAGTATTCCTCCATTCAAAATTAAAAAAAACAATTGGCCATATCCATATTATATATTTATACGTTCCACGGCCATCTAAAGAAGGGAATTGGATGAAACGGCAATTAAAAGTGATGCATGTTAAAACCAATTCAAAATTAGTTCATTGTTTAAAGATAAACGTTTTACAACGGTGTGTTTCTTAGTCAAGGATTAGTCAGAAAAGAGGCCCATCGATCACCAGAGCCATATTTTCTATCCTCTAACTAAAGTAGAGAAAGCTAGATTAATATGACACGTTCAAACTGGCTTTAATTATTTTAAAAATGTGAAAGGGAGGGTTACGACCGTTTGGAAAGACTAATGGTAATAGCTCGCGCTCTGTTGCAACAGTTTGGCAAGACTGCTGCTAATATCTCCGGCTGGGCAGAAACATTGCATTAAAATTTGTCTCTCTAACTAGATGCGAGTGCTCCAACTTTACAACTTTTATGGAGGTTGCATTGTACAGTAAACTTATGTTGAAGATTACATATCTCTACTTAGACCTCGCCATCCTCTTTTCAAATCCTAACAGCATCTGAAACAATATCTCATGGCTTCTCACTTATTTCATCATGCCCCTTCTTGTTGACAATGGTTATATTCCTCTCAATGGTAAATCACTATTGCATCTCTTTTCATTCCGATATTGTTTACAATGCATACAAAACACAAAAACAATGTGAGCGTATATCTCCAGTGTGGGTTTCTGGCTTATTTCTTCATGCCCCTTCTTGTTGAGAATGGTTATATTCCTCTCAATGGTAAATCACTATTGCAACTCGTTTCATCCCAATATGGTTTACAATGTATACAACACACAAAAGCAATGTGAGAGTATATCTCCACAGTGGGTTTAGAGCTTCGTTGTTGCATGAAGAAACAAAGAGAACAAAGGTTGATCGGAGCACGAAAAGAAGCTTGGGTTATTTGGTTACTATATTGATCTGCTGATACTATTTTTAATCACTAAGGTAAAGAATCTTCTGAAATTTGGGAAAAGGGAAAAATGTATTGATCTGTTGATACTATTTTCAATCACAAAGGTAAAGAATCTTCTGAAATTTGGGAAAAGGGAAAAATGTATCCTAGATAGACAAAAAAATAAAATAACTGCAAGCTGATATATATCAACTGCAGATTTATGAGATATGTAGCACGATTAAAAGGACCACATGTATTAACATTGAACATTTAACATATGATCAATTTATCTAAAACTCTTTAAAGAAAATAGTATTATTAAGGATGTTTCTAAATTCTATCATTCATTCCATATAATCCCCATTCGTATAGGGATTTTATAGATACATTTGAAACAATATGGCCAACTCAACCATGTGAACAATGTATATTAAGGTTTCTGGCCGGTTTTATATTTAGATTTTATAGATACATTTGAAACAATATGGCCAACTCAACCATGTGAACAATGTATATTAAGGTTTCTGGCCGGTTTTATATTTATTCTTTTCTTTTCCGTTTAATACAAGTTGTTGGTGCTCCTTGGCTCCCTTCCTTACATAATTAATTCGAGTAATGCCCGTAAATTCCTTTGGTCGTTGAGTTGAGGACTTGCATACTCTTGATCGTTCTGGGTTTTTCAAGTTTATTTTCTTGGATGAAAGGGCCTTCCTTACTTCCCCAACACAGAGCGGACCTTAGAGGATTTCACACACAGTTGATTTAAGAAGGATATACTCTGTGCAATGCAGTGATAAATACTGCACACCAAAGAGGCTATGCGACAGATTTCTTCAATACTATTGCGCAATCCACAGATTGCTGAAACTATTTATGAATGCGGAATAAAACAGTTCTATGCTTAGCACATAAACTCTAAAATAAGTCAGCAACTTGTCAATACACTAATGCTTGATATTCATAAACTTCGGTGCTGTGCACGAATACAAAATACAATGAGAAGATATGAGATTCGGCTCTAATGACTTCTTTTGTCAATTCTTAAGTTGTTGTTGGTTCTCTCTACCTTCTACTTATGCTCTGCATCAATTGACATTCTTCTCTGTGTATATCAACTAACTGAGAGACTCGGACTTATAGAGACACCGACTGAGACTTCCTACAGAAGCTACGACTGACTCAAACAATAAAGAATGTGATTAGTTCAAATGACTCTTCAGCTACTTAATAGAGCTCGAGAATACAAGATTGTCTCCATTTGTATCTTTCTTCTTGCTGACTGACATTTGAGTAAATGTGCAACTTTTAACTTACAGATTGTCTGACTAACATTTCGGTTGACTGACAAAATACTGACATAATGAATGACAGAAGATCTCACCGACTTGTAATTACAATTTCCAACACTCCCCCTTAATTATAAGTTGGTGGGATTTACAAAAGAAAATTACATTAAAATTTTCATTTTCATTTTTACTGTCACTCATTTGTTACTACACAGACTCCTAGACTACTAAGTAGATGTTGAAATGCATCTCTTTCCAGAGCCTTCTTAAAAATGTCTTCTATTTGTTCTTTTGACCTACAAAATTGTAAACATATCTCTTTGTTATTCACCAATTCTCTCATGAAATGATACCTTGTATCAATGTGCTTGGTTTTCTTGTGAAACACATGGTTCTTTGATAACATGATAGTTGAATTGTTGTCACAGAAAACTGTTGTTGGTTCTTGTTGTTCCTGCAACAAATATTTTAACATTCTTCTCATCCAAACTGCTTGAGAAGTTGCGCTTGTAGCTGCGACGTACTCTGCTTCTATTGAAGAAAGTGTCACTATGGGATGCTTCCTTGATTCCCATGATATCATACTTGTTCCAAAATGAAATGTGTACCTAGAGGTACTTTCCCTCTCACCAATGCTTCTTCCACAATCATTGTGAATGTATCGAGTGAGTCTGAAATCTTTTGAAGTGGAACACTTGACGCCAAAACATTTTGTTCCATTCACATATTTCAATATTCTCTTTCGTGTCTTTAAATGTGATTCTTTTGGAGTTTCCATGAACCTTGAAACTAGGCTCACTCCATACATGATATCAGGTCTTTTCATTGTAAGATACATAAGACTGCCTACCAATCTTTTAAACAGTGTGGGATCCACTTTGGACCTTTTATCTTCCTTTCTTAGCTTCAATCCTGTTACGACAGGTGTTGGTGTTTCTTTTGAATTCACCATATTGAATCTTTTCAATATTTCATTCGCATACTTCGAATGTGAGATAAATATGCCAGTTTTGAACTCATACACTTCTATTCCCATAAAATAACTCATAAGCCCCAAATCAGTCATTTCAAATTCATCCTTCATGACTGTATTGAATTCTTTTATGCCAAAATCAACTCTAAATATCAAATCATCCACATATAAACAAACAATTAACACATTTGTTTGCTGATTTGATTTGATGTACAATGTTGGCTCATTTTCACTTCTCTCAAATCCATTCTGTGTGAGATAGGAATCTATGCAACTATACCAAGCTCTTGGAGCTTGCTTTAATCCATACAGTTCTTTCTTCAATCTTTATACTTTGTTTTCTAGTCCTGGAACCTCATAACCTTATGGTTGTTCCACATATACTTCTTCTTCTAAGTTTCCATTCAAGAATTTTGACTTTACATCCATCTGATAAACTAGCCATTTGAACTAAGCGACAATAGCTAACATGATTCTGACTGTGTCCATGTGTTCCACTGGTGCAAATTTTTCATTGTAATCAATTACAGGTTGTTGTGTAAAGCCTCTTCCAGCTAACCTTTCCTTGTGCTTCTATACATTTCCTTCTGCATCTTGTTTGGTTTTATAAATACACTTGACTCTTATAAGATCCTTGTCTTCATGTACATCAACCAAATTATGTGTTTGATTGTTCTCTATGCATCTGATTTCTTCATCCATGGATTGTGCCCACACAGCATCCTTGACTTCTTCTTCAAAGGTTAATGGATCATCTATTTTTGAAAACAAATAAAAAACTGAAAAAGAATTTGTTGCATCTTCATTATAGATGTTGAGCACACTTCTTGTCTTTCTTGGTAATAATCTTGCTAGAGTTGGATCTGGGGATGTAGAACTACTCAGACTGCTTGTTGGTGTTTGCTTCTCTCAGGGTGTATATTGCGTACCTGTTGTTCTTACTAGATTACTCTACGTGGTGATTTGTGTCACAGTACCAAGTGTAGAAGGGACTGCACACTAACTTGTGCATCATGTTTGAAATACTTCATCTTCTGTGTCATCATGCTCCATTGTGTCAATCATTTTTATTGTCTTTGCAATGGTTCCATCCCATGCTTCATTCTCCACGAACTGAACATTGTGGTTGATTATGACTTTCCTTGCGACAAGATCATACAACTTGTATCCGTTTGTTTCTTCAGAATACCCAACAAATATACATTTTTGTCCTTTTTTTTCGAGCCTTTTTTTCATCTCATCTGGAACATGTGCGTATATGACACAACCAAAAAATTTTAAGTGCGCCACATTATGCTTTGATCCTATCCAGGCTTCTTGAGGAATTCTATTCTTCACACTCTTTGTCAGACATTTGCTCAAGATGTATACTGTAGTTTCAACTGCCTCGGCCCAATACTCATTTGAAAAATGTTTGGGTGTCAACATACTACATACCATTTCCATGATGGTTGTGTTCTTTCTTTCTGTGACACCATTCTATTGTGGTGTATATCATGCGGTAAATTTCTTGTAGATGTCATAAACTTTACAAAAGTTATGAAATTATCTGGACATGTGTTCTCCTCCTCTGTCTGTTCTTATACACTTGATGTAATAACCACTATGTTTCTCCACAAGTGATTTAAACTACTGAAAAAAAACCAATGTGTCATATTTATGTTTAGGAAATAAATCCATGTCTTTCTTGAGAAATCATCAATGAAAGTTAGAAAATATGCACTTCCTCATATTGATGTTGTTTGCATTGGTCCACAAATATCTGAATGTACAATTTCAAATCGAGATTTTTCTCTGTAAGACTTGCCAACTGAAAAAAATTCTTTGTGTTGCTTGCTAAATATGCAGCCTTCACATATCCTTTCTAGTTTTTCAATCAATGGTAATCCTTTTACCATATTGATCCAGGTGGATATTGGTGGCCACTATCCTATTCTACTTGGACCCACACCATTGTTTCTTTTAGTTTCCCTAATTGTAGCACAATTTACAATTTTTAGCAGTTTTTTGAGTCTTGAACTTCTGAAGTTGTTTTGAGGCCCTAAACGACGTTTTTTGGCATCAAATGCTTTGATGAATATGAGTCTATTACAAACTCGATATTCATTATCAGCGGTCTAGTCCTAGAATATATATTTCTAATGATGTATCATGTGCATCAAACTAAGATAGTATGCCAAAGTTACGACCCCGAGAAATTGATGTACCAATTTACCCTAACGGGGCCCATATTCTGGCATTTCATATCCTAGGGTTAGGTTTTTGGATATTTAGGGTTTTCCATTATTTCTAAATAATATATAGGCCTTCGAGCCTCATTGTAACATAGAGTTCAGAGGCCAGTAGCCGCCACATCTCTTCTCAGAGATAAGCTACCAATGCCCTAGCTATTTTATTTCCATTTTATCTGTAAGCATATTTCAGTCATTTATTGTTAATGAAATGAAGTTTTATTTCCGATGCATCTCTGCATTTATGTGTATTTATTTACTACATTATGTTCCTGCATAAATCTGTATCAGTGGTATCAGAGAATTCTTCTTTTTCTCAATCCCTCTTTGCAGGTCTCCAACGAGGTCGAGGTTTAAGGAGTTGGGGATCAATCTGGTTGAACCGTTGCAAGATTATCCTCATAAAACTCGACGACCACCCATGGGGGACGAAAAAGAAAGATGAGGGAGTAGGAGATCCTATCAAATTATTTCTTGAGGAGACCCTCGAGAAACAAAGGAACGCGATGATGGAAAAATTTTCCCACATCCTTCAATGACTGCCCACTGGTAGAGGATCTACATCCAACAACCACTCTGGAGGCACCACTCCTTTTAAGGTACACGTAAACTTTGAAATTCCCATATTTGAGGGACAATTAGATGCATATATTGTAGATAGATGGTTGAATCTGTTAGAAGGATATTTCTTGGTTCATGACTTCTCAAATCGAGAAAGGATTATTTTTTCACTCCTTAAAGTCACCCCCCATGTCAAGGCCTGGTGGGAAACCTACTAGGAGAAACAGATTAAGGGGGAGCCCTCTCTGTTCTCGATGGCACCTACTTGGAATTATTTTCGAGACGCCTTCAAGGAACAATATTATCCTATGGGGAGCTATGAGGACAAATACATACAATGGACTATGCTATGACAACAAAGGGACCAATATGTGCATGAGCTGACGAATATGTTTCATACCCTACGCACAAAGTTGGGTATCAAAGATTCAGAGAAACATTTGGTGTTAAAGTACCGCAGTTGTCTGCATAGATAAATTCAAGAGGAAANGCTATGACAACAAAGGGACCAATATGTGCATGAGCTGACGAATATGTTTCATACCCTACGCACAAAGTTGGGTATCAAAGATTCAGAGAAACATTTGGTGTTAAAGTACCGCAGTTGTCTGCATAGATAAATTCAAGAGGAAATGGAGTTCCTCGACATCTCCTCGTTTGATGCGGCATATCGGTATGCTAGCAAGATTGATCATAAGTTCAAACAAAAGAAGTGAGACTTTGGGTCTATGAATCAAAAGCAAGGGAAAGGTACCCCCAAGCCATTGAACAAAGGACCAAGCCAAGGCGGGGTGGCCCAAGACAACCTCCAAATCTGTAAGCAAAGAACAAAACCATGAAGCCAAAAAATGACATGGGGAAGTGGTGTGAGTTCCATATTTTCTCCACTCACAACACAAGTGAGTGTCGGGCCAAGAAGTCATTGGTAGTTGAGTTTAAGGCTTGTGAATCGGATGCAGGCTCTGACTCTGAATCAAAACCCGACAAGGGGAATGACAGGGGGAAGTATATTGTCGATGCGGAGCCCACCGCCATTGTTTCCACCATGAATATAGGAAAGAAGGAACAAAAAGATCCAGAGGAGGCAGAGCGCCTCTTCCATTCTTAGATGTGGGTAAATGGTTCCCTGTTGTAGTTCATTATCGACAGCGGGAGCCATAAGAACCTCATCTCAGTAGAGGTCATGAAATTGCTGGGCTTGCCGACAATAGTACACCCACAACCATACACCATTGAGTGGTTGCACCAAGGACGGGACATTTGCATCAACCAACAATGTCACCTTCCTGAGAACATCAAGCCCTTCATGGATGAGGTATTATGTGAAATTTCTCCTCTTGATGTTTTTGATGTATTATTAGGCCAACCATACTTGTGGAAGAAACATGTTGTGTATGAGTCTAGGCCTCGTGTTGTTATTATTACTTTGGGAAATAATTTGTACATGATAA
>SNQJ01S0009835.1:15717-30673 GCA_010110895.2 Picea sitchensis
GATTCATAGGTCCTTCCATATGTCACCTCTGTCAAGCCAAAGAACAAACAATGAACCATCTCCTTGACAAATGCACCTACATAGCAGAAATCTGGGACTGAGCGATAAGTATCTTCCAACAGTCAAATAGGATGCAAGGTAACATCTCCACAACTATCAATATTTGGAAAGAAAACTACAATGAAAACAAAGAGGTGAATCTCTGTTGGTCCCTCATCCCGAGAATGATCATATGGGCAATATGGAAGGAAAGGAACTGGCACATATTCAGGAACCAAAGCTGGCCAGAAGGGAAGATCAAGGAAATAATAATCTCCATGACAAAAGAAACGGTACGGAGCCACAACTGCCAGACATGAAGAGCGCAACTCAGAGACCAGGACTCTCGAATCCTAGAATCTTTCCACCTGAAAGAAGGACACAACCCCAATCAGGTAAGACAACCACCGTAACTCCAAGTAGGTAAGTGCAACTAGAAACCACCACCAGTAGGCTCTCTCATGTTGAATTTCGATGGGGCATTTAAAGGTAACCTAGGACAGACAAGAATGGGAGGAGTAACCAAGGACAGTAAAGGAAATATTATCCAGTTGTACGTTGGGAGTCTAGGAAACTCAACCAACAATGCCACGTAATTTGGATCCCTGGAGACTAGCCTCGAGATTCTAAGCTGGGAAGGGATGACAAATGTCATAGTGAAAAGAGATTCCACCCTGGTTATCAGCACGATAAGGATACTCCAAAATAGTACATGAGTGGGCAAAATTCAGAGGCACTGGTGCTTGGCACAGTCCCTGCCAAAACTAGGAGCACTTGCAGAAGAGGATTACATTGGAGTTGTGTTGGGTACGGAGTTCAAAAAATGGACTCACAGATAGAATCGCTAATGAGCGGGTCAACAAGGAACGACCAGAAATGGACACTATCTAAAGTAGCATCCTGAATGGTCAGTTTCGATAAAACTGCATCCAACTAGCAACAAAAGACTGTGACGACAGTCGAAGTACTGACTACCACATCAAGGATGGAGGTGCATAAATAACTGAAGGGCAGGTAAGATCTGGGCAGAATCTGATAGCCCACCAATCAAACAAGAGTTATAATGTAGATCCAGTTCACACAAAAAGAGGAGGTATGACACCATGGTCCTTTCAATAGGAAGAAGTAAAGGGGTTTTCTATGGGAAAGACAAAAATATAATCAGTAGGTGACAGAGGAAAAAGTACAAAAGGGTTTTCCATGGTCTAGTATGGGTACACCTCACCCAAGTACAGATACGAGGAGGGGTAATGATTTTCGTACAACGTGTAGGGCAAAGGATTGACATAGGGATGGCGATAGGGATCCCAAGAGAACACACTTTGATACAATGAAAAAGGACCTGAATGTACACCTTTATGAGCAGCCCTTGATTGTCAGGACGAGCCTGCAGCTGGGGAAATCCCATAATAGAATAAACACCAAGAATAGCCACAGACTGGAGAGAAGCAATTACAGATCCCATCTTACATACCAGGAATGGGCGAATAGGAACTAGAGAAGAACCCATGACAAAAACTACCACAAACAAGAAGAGATGGTAAGAATGAAGAAAACCCATAGTAAGAGAGGCCCCTAGAGGGAAAGAACCTCCAAAAAGCGCCCAGAGAATTACAAGGATGGAGAAAGTGGCCAGAGAAGCCAATGGTGCCTTTCTTACGGAGGTCGATCCAAAGGGAAAAGCGATCATCAACAGGTGGGAGAGAGAAATCAACACCACATGAAAGGAAAAATCCTAGATATAACTAATTCAAGAAGCAGATGGGATAAGGGACCCAGGGGCTACACAACCCAAAACAACCCTCTACCAAAAAACGGTGGAGGAGGCCTAGTGAACAAAAATGTTGATAGGAAATATGAACGCTCACTGGAAAGAGACCAGCAGAGAGGCTATCAAGCACCACAAGAAGATGCTCACAGAAATTCTAAGTCGCCTCAGCAAGTTGGAGGCTAGTGCAAAAAGAATAGCTGAGGACTAGAGCAGCCAAAAGGAAAAAATAGAACGAATGACAAGCCAATTCCACCTTTACCTATGCTATGTCCACCACATGGACATCACTCCAACAGACTAGAGAAGAACACCATCTTGTATCATAAAGATGCCCATGATGGAGCAGAGGAAGGAGAACGAGGCAAGAAAGGATGGCGACGCAAGACATCCCATCATCCTGGACTAGCGCAGGTTCAACCCCTAGTCAAGTTGTTTTCAGTGTAGGATCTACCCCTATTTTATGGTTATGTTTTTTATGTATATGTTATTGTTTAGTCTTTCAAAATGGTTTCTGAAGGAGTGGGTCGGTTTCCCATGGTGGTGGCCCATCCCTCCCCCTGCTATCTTAGACAACGCAAGTCTGAGATTTGTGATATGGTTTCCTTTTTGGGAGATCAAGGGATTCCTCTTTTCTTGTTTGTATCATAACTTCTTTGAGTAATACAGGATTTCACACTCACTTACGAAAAAAAAATAAAAATGGTTACCATCTCTTGTAATAAGTAACAAAACACTTTTAAAGATGATTAGAATAAAGGTGGAGAAAAAGGTTAATATTGCTATGTTTTTTTATAATTTAATTTTAATAAATATTTGAAATACAAAAAATACTAAAACCTTATGAAACAAATTATAATGTTATTGGAAAATCTTATAATAAGTTATAAAACATTTTTAAAGATGATTGGAATAAAGGTGGAGAAAAAGGTTAATATTGCTCTATTTTTTTTATAATTTAATTTTAATAAATATTTGAAATAAAAAAATAACTAAAATATTATGAAATAAATTAGAATGTTATTAGGAAATTGTTTTGTGATTTAGTTTTCATAAATATTCAAACTATTATAATAATAATAAAATATCTGTGAAAGAAGTTATAGTTTCTATATAAGACAAACGCTTTAATTAATAAAGTATTTTGAAAAAAGAGAGTCATACAAGTTATAAGATTATTTAACATCACAATTCCTTCAACTCAACAAAACAAAACTAATTACAAGAGGGATGTATAATCATGTTGAGTAATCTCCCAAGGTAGCAGAAAAATTGCATAGTTCTTACAAGTAATAGTGCTAAATATAATCATCTTGGGATAAGGGGTTATCATATTGCTTTGTATTTTGATGGTTTTTCCTTTTCAATGTGATAAAAATCGGTTATCATATTGCTTTGTATTTTGATGGTTTTTCCTTTTCAATGTGATAAAAATCCACTGAGACTTTCATATCACCTTGTTATTTTGATGGTTTTTCTTTTTTAATCTCATAAACCTTCTTATTTTAATGGCTTTTCCTTTTTAATATGATAAAAAACCACTAAGACTTAGCAATGTGATGAAAAATTGCAATATTACACTAATTATGATGTTTTGAATCTACCGTAATTTTCAAAATAACAATTCAATAAATACAAAATGACATTTAAACATATATTTTGATAAGTATGGGGGCAATTCGAGCTCCCCTTAGAAAACACCAAGATAATCAAATTTCGTTTCATGATATTGTTGCCAAACTTTTTCAATAAGGAAAAAAAATGTTTATTGCATTTATATGCGTGGAGGTCTTGATACTATGAGTTATTCGATCCAAAGATGAGAGATAGAGTGGAAATATTCGATTTCTCTTAAAAGGTAGGTCTTTTAGTAAAGAAAAAAAAAATAGAATTTAAAATGATTTATGGGCTATGATATATTATGCAATTTACACCATAAGCTTAGCTATATGTGTATGTAAATATTAAATCGACCTATTTTGTATTATATAATTTTTTATTTGAAAATTTCAATTATTTCTAAATTTTATTTTGGGTCATTAATACTATTTAGATTATTTACAAATTATTTTAGATGAAGTAATTATTTAAAATGATGAATTATTTTATTTGATGGAATTATTAAAGAAATTAATAGAAATTATACCTTCAACTAGATACATAATTTGATCTACAATAATGGGCCACCAAAAAGGGTGCTCATCTCCATTCTCATAGTTGTTTCTATTGTAAACTTCCCTTGCTACTCCCGCTGAGTAGGGTAGCTTCTAATAAATAATTAGAAGGATTTTTTCATCAGGTAGTTAACTAAATAAAAAATGAAACAACGCTTGCGAGTCAGAAATAAAGAAACAAGTTTCTTCTTGTTGTTGTAAACAAAAATCACCCAATCTAATAAAAGTTGTGTCGTCTTGCTGAAAAGACAATAGATGTCCATTTACTTCTCAATTCCAATATTGTTATCTTTCATTCTCTGCGTATTTTGTATTATGGATCTTTTTATTATTGTGCCGGTATTTTTTGTTGTTGCATTTTAAATTTTGCATATAAAATTGTGGATCAATTGGTATCAGAGCCTAGATGCAAGCCAACGTCTGCTCAACCATGAAATTCAAAAGAGAGGCCATCCAACGATTTTTTTTTCTTATAGACAAATGTCCTTCTGAAGAATTCTAGTGTGCCCTCTCGACGGCTTCCAACAGATTCATCTTTCGCCATTCTCCAACATCCAATGATAGATCAACATTTATGGTGAATGCAAACTATGCCACATCGAAGAGAGCGATCTACAAAGGATTCTGCATCCACTACCACAACTATAATACATGATTTGAAGATGACTCTCCAAGATCTACTCCATTAGCAAGAACACATAGCTCCAACACACGTGCAACTTGATACACACTTCTAATTACCAAAGTTTGTGGGTCGAATGAATGGCGAGAATATAGACTCTTTTCTTCATGATCTTTCCACATACTTTCGTAGATGTCATGAGATTATGGAAGACGTTAATATTCATATTGTCAGTCTGCAACTCGAGGGGATTGTATAGACAAGCTGGGACACTCAGTTGGAGACTTATTCATGGGTCATGGATAGAGTTGACCCAGTCAAGACACAGACACCATACATTAAATGTGGGATGGATTCTTCTAGGCTCTTAGAGAGTGATTCTACCCACCAGGCTATCGCCAGAATGTTCTCTCTAGATGGTTGTAGCTCTGACAACTAGCCAATCATTCCTTAAATGGATACATTGACATCTTTTGGAAACTGCAGATCCATCTCCACATCACCGGTACGTAAGAGGTATTGATTTTTGAGTTCAATTCTGGATTATTGATAAGAATTCGTCATCAAGTTGATTTGTTTGAGAGTTCTTCCTTGGACAATGCGTTTCTTCATGCCTTAACCATTGAGCGTAAAGTGGCTCCTGAAATCCGCTCACCCCAACCCTGATATGATCCTTCTATTGTTGGCCCTTCTCAGGCTACCCCTACCACCACCTCCACACCTTGAATGATGCCCTGGTGTACCCTCCACATGACCAACTCACATGCTTCTGCCAATTGTTGGGCACTTTTGAACCATCTCTCCAACAATACTCTTTTTGCAGAGGGAACTCATTATGATTCCCCTTACCCTCCTGAAGTCATTTTTCTCAAAAATCCTATAGAAGCTGACCCATATCTCAGTTTGATGACCAATAATAAACACAACACATCTCTTATGCTCTTGTTTACCCACAATTATCAAATTAAGCACAAATTGGCTACTCTCATCCTAGACAATGGAAGCCAAAAGAACCTGATCGCCCAGGACATGGTCCAACGCCTACAACTCCCAACTAATCTACACCCTGAACCATATCATCTCAGATGGGTACAAAAGGAAGGCTCACACCTCACTTTCTCATGGTGTTGGGCGATGACCTTCACTATTTTCCCTTTCCGAAACATTATGGTGTGTGATGTTTCTCCTTTAGATTTTTTTGACATGATATTTGGACACCCCTACCAACAGGCCCAAAACACTCGTTATCATGGTAAATTTCATAAATATTGCCTACAACATTAGGGACGCACCTATGTTCTCACCTCCTCTACCCCTGGATCCACATAACCTATGACCAGACAAGAAGGCGTTAAACAAGTAAATATGAACAAATATGTTTCCTTTTGTTTGGTTTTCCCTATTAAAGTAGACCATCTTACTATCCCAACACCTCAGAACATGGCTCCCCAACTCCCAAAAATTTCCAATGTCTTTTCACACCCGATGGGACTACCCCCATCTTACTCTATTGAGAACACCATCGATCTCATTTTGGAAACCTCTTTACCCAATGCCACTTCATGTTGCCTCTCTCCCCAGTAGGTTGATGTGATAACAAACCAACCTGACCAACTTCTAAATTCAGGCCCTACTCCATCTTCATCTTTTCCTTTTGCATCTCCAACATTTCTTATTCCAAAATAGCGTTATGTTCCAGTAGTCTGCACCAACATGTTATATAATCCAACACAAGCACTAGCATATTATAATTTCCTGGCAGTTCCTCTTTTTCCAAAAAAATTACTCGGAATCTTCAACCAAATAGAATTTTTACAAATGTAGTACAGGAGGAAAAAATCATCTGCATAGGCATCCCTTCTTAGCTGGAGTAGTTAATTAGAAAAGGTGTACTGAACACACCCATTGTTCTTCGAGGGATCTTTTATTTAAGGGAAATGTCGATGAAAATAATGAAGTGTTGGCTAATCAGTGTTGAGTGGGGTCTACACATCACCAACAAGAACAATAGTCAACACATTGTTATACCCATACTTTTACTCAGCTCCATCTTCAAGTAGTCAATTCATTCCCAACTATAAGTGGACAAAAAAGGCCTCATCAAATTCACACGACATTGTTCTTTCACTCGAGAACTCGTATGTGGCTCTTGTGGGACAAACACCGATTCAAAGGATAACATCATCAAATGCTCATAGTAAGATATGATCCTGACATAGTTCAAGAAAACATTGGAGACAATGCACTGCAAATTTCCTCATTTGTTGGTGGAAGAGGGTATGCTTCTGGATTTAAACATGGAGGAATTGGACCATCAAAGAGGGTGCCCATCTCCCTTTGCCTAGTTGTTTCCATTGTAAACTTTTCTCGCGAGTCCAGCTAAACAGGACAACTTCTACTAAAAAATTAACATGATTTTTCCGTTAGGTAGTTAACTAAATAAAAAGAGAAAAAAAGCTTGTCATTCATAAATAAAGAAACAAGTTTACTATTGTTGTTGTAAACGAAAATCACCAAGTCTGATAAAAAGGATGTCTTCTTGCTGAAATTCCAATATCATTAAACATAACTAAGAAAGCAAATGAATTTATTTATACTTATCATTGATCTAATAAGGTATGAACTTAAAAAGTTATGTATTAACTATTATTTATCCGTTATTGATCTATGAGGTGATAAGTAATTTATTGAGTTAAACAGAAAATCATTAAGAACCGGTTTTGGTAACTAAACAATACCTAATCCCCTAAGCACGTTCGTGTAATAAGCTAGCTGAAATTCCAACTAATATATTGACCCATTAGTGGTGGAGAGGTGTTCTTTTATAACTTGTAATATAGTATTGGGGGACATGCAATGGGGCATTGATTAGAGCACCATATAACCTACTCCATCTCACTCGGGAGTCTTCGTCACCTTTTACCATGCTCCACTATACTCCAACTCATTCAGGAGTGTTCCTCACATTTTACCATGCTCGAATTCATTTTGTACTCCTTTTGTCACCTTTCCCTTCTGCTCGATAAACAGTTCACAGTCCTGTGCGTCGTTATCGAAATCTTGGCAAGATTTCTTTCTCAAACCCTTCACACCAGATTAGTCATCATCGAAATGTTCACTGCTCTGAAACCTTACACACCCCTAAGTTATTTCCATCAATCAATGAATTCACTTTCCTCAATATTAGGACAGATGATGAATACTCGAAGGAAGTAGTGATCTGCTCACCAACTCTTCTATAGCCAGCCGTCTACGTCCTAGTTATTTAATGTCCATATACCAGCCTCAGAATAATCAGACTGTTCCCGGCCACTAGTCACTGCTAGTAAGAGACCAATATTTCTATTTATCTAATTTTTATTATTATTATTTAAAAGTAATACTTGTGAACTCTATATTGAATTTAATTACGGAATCACACATTCACTTTATACAGGAATGTAATAGACTACCACAAAATAATGCAATCTAAATTCAATCAACGAGACAAGTATCTTGATATTTCCTAATGTTGAAGGATCACTAAAGTCATGAAGAAGGCTTTTTAAATCGTTAATTTTAAACGAGTTTATTCTTTGTTTTTGTTATTAGTCTTTTCAGTAGGCATAGAAAGACTATAGCGATCGATAAAGCGTTGATTACATATTAGTTTGTTTTTTGACCGAAAATATTTGCACAATACTTATTGTTGGAGCTATGAAATTAAAAACATATATTTTTATATATTAAAAAGTAACATATATGTACTAATCTGATTGGCTAAGAGATTGGAGGTCTTATTGCCGGCTTTGCTATTCCCAATGCAGTGTATGACAACATATCCAAACTTTTTTCTAGTAGACATATTAGCATTTTTTGCTACCCGAATATATCTTTCAGTTTTGACATGTACTAAGTATATTGAAATGTTTTCATATCCAAGCTTTGTATATTTCTTGAAATTTATTGACACTTATTCCGAGATTCCTCAATAGGTCTCACAGCCTAAATGTTTACATGACACGATGTTCTCCAACACCCCTGATAGCTTAAATGGTTGCATACCGCGAGGTCTTAGACAGCCTGAGAGTCTTAAATGTTTATGTAAATATGGTTCTCGGAGTACATGCCAGTTCAATAGCCATTGTATGTTTCATCCTTATTCTGCGATTGAAGCTACATACATTGTTTACTGGTTCGGTGACTGCTTCTTCTTTGCTAGTTTGTCGGGTGTTGCCATTGTATGTTTCATCCTCGTAATCGTTGAAGCTAGGTACATTGTTTACTGGTTCGGTGAGTGGTTCTTCTTCGTTGGTTTCTCGGTTGTTGTTTTTTGTTGTTTTGCTCGCGATTTGACCTGCACTTCTKCATTTCATCATTTCAGATTAAGTTTCGATGCCATAGTTTCATTTTGTATTCCTTGTTTGTTGTTCAATGTTTGRAGTTTGCAAGTAAGAATGTTTCCTTATTTGTAGTTGCATGTTCCTTAGATGTTTCTAGTTCCTTTTCTGCTTCGACTGCAGTTTGGTAATCATTGGAGATACATATGTTGTTCACTGGGTCGGTGGATTTTGCTGATTCGTTGGTTCTTGGGTTGCTGGTTCTGTTTGTTTGCCTGGGGTTTGCACTTTGGGGCCCTGGGGGTGTAGTTCGGCCTCTTCGTGCTTTCTCGTTGGTTTGGTCCTTAATGGTTTCTTTTCTTTGATTCAACCTTGCAAGGTCGGGTGTAGCGACAGTGGTTGGATTTATTTTTTTTTGGATTGTTATTGTTTTTTTGGAGCGCTTTACGGTGTTCATCCCCTGCACGCACCAGTCAATCTGCAGTTGTGTTATTTGTCATTTTTTCAAAGGACATTATCTATATTTGTGTGAGATTTCCTAGTGCTCGAGTCCTACCATGAAAGAAAATAGTTGCATACAAAATTGTTGGACGATTAAATGTGAAGTTACAATATCCGTTGTTTTTTTGTTGGGATAAAACATATTTATGCAACCTACATTTATAGACCATGTATGGTCATATGTGTAGATATGAAATGACATGTTCTTTCTCCTCTACATACACTGGAATGCGCATGATACAATTTGTGTTGTGCTTGAAATATTATATGTGCAACAAGGATTCTTCAAGATTATATTTTCATGTCTGGAAGCATGTCTAGGTAGTTTTCCACAGAAAACTGAGAACTTGTAACGTGGGCATAGCAGTCTGTGTATAGGATAAAGAACATGGTTAAAGGGCATATCTGGATGAATTTCCAGGGAAAACCAGAAATCATTTAGCTACAGTCGTGCAATTGCATGATATTTTCTGCCTTGTAATATATTTTGGCCACAAAAAAAAAGCTAGATGTTTACACCCAAGGATAGAGAAGATAAAAGGTTCATGTTTCTGCCTTTGTAAACTGTTCGTTGAGTCGGTTTTGCTGTATCTACATATTGTTTGTTCTCCAATGAATACCAGCTTCCATTGATGTACTTTGAATTTTGTGGGTTCCCACATTGAAACAAACAGAGTAGCTGCAGAAAAGGAGGGAGTCTTGACTGCATCGGCTGAAAAGGATATAGAAAGGTGCATGATTGTACTGTTGTTTCATATTGCGTTGTTTTGTATTTCATTTATGGTCTGTATATGTGTTAAACTAGTTGTGTGCCTTCCTACATGGTAAGTTATCTTGGTTACATACGTTCCTTCCTGCATAGTAAGCTAGTTTATGTCCGTTGTGTTTGCATTGCATTGCTGCATTTAAAGAAACAAAGTCGTTGGAAAAGATGAAGGACTCTTTGGTGGGTAAATAGACCTTTTTCTTTTTATTTTAGATGTTTGTTTTCATACTAACTTGTCTTCGTCTTGATTTCATATTCTACGTTGTTGCCTTGGAAAAAACAGGTTGCTTGGACAGGGAGATGAATTCTTATGTGCAGTAGCAGAGGGTTCTGTGGTACAATATTTTAAAAGGTATACCAAGTGTGTCGGTAAATGAAATATACAAACTAGGAAGGAGGATGTAATATTAGACTTGAAAACGATAAATTCATGGTAATGGGCCTTTCTACGGTCCCTATTTCTACTTTTTCCATTTTCTATTATCCCTTTTGTTTTCTAATTCATCTGCTTAGTATGGTTTCCGAAAATTCCCTCGTGCGTCAGTTGGTGGACTAACAAACTGACATATGTGGTCCTTCTTCTACCTTATTCCATAGTTACCCACTTTGTCGATTACGACTGCTAGGTTGGCAGGTTGAAGATTGCTCCCCTGGCTTTTGAGGGTCCATGATAAACACATTGGTGGTGACCCATAGTTACTCCTTGTTTACTGTTAAACATTTGCCTAGTTAAAAAATTAAGATGCATACAATTTTACGGTTATTTGGTCCTTTCGATGGACAATACACAATGCATATATTTGTTTACTCCTGATGTTCATTTGCAGATGCTTGCATCAGAAAAAGTTGGACTAGTGAGACAGCCATGAGCAGTTAGTCATCCCAGACATCAACAGACCCACAAAGCCAAAGGTAAATACGCATATGTTGTGCTCTTACTATGTTTACTAAACAAATTTCGTGGGCTATATATTCATGTATGGCATGGTGAATATGTCGATGTCATTTTCAATACATGGTTTCCAGCTCACAAGAAGTATCAACTAGTACAAGCGAACAGCCGAACATGCTGCATGTTCCGCAGACCAAGATGCGTGGTTGTGAAACTGTGGTTCCATAGTTCATCAATACTATTCGTGTACTTGTAGCACACTACCATTCACTTTAGTTTTCATGTTCAAAAAATGTCATCAGGGCTAGAGTTGTGACATCCAAAGTACTATCAATAGAGGGCTTGAACAGTTGCCAAACTGGAAAATTGTTCATTGGGGACATAATGGTTGTTTATACGACCTACTTGGACAAGAAAAACAAAAGTAGATCCATTATGTGTGTTGATATGACAGAAAAGGACGTGATGATGATAGTCACACTCACTGTTCCTCCACAACTTGTCCAAAAACATGCAGAAAGGATATTGCCGCGTAATGGTATATCCATTACAAATTTTAATGTATTGCCCAAAACAGTATATGACTGTGGTGATTGTGATCGAATTATTTTGCTCAACAAAACAACTATTGTGGAAAAAATTCCAGCTATTTGTTTATAATATCACTTCCTCCCGGACTCGACTATCAGGCAGCATGCACAGAGCACTGATATTTACCCAATCGGAACGATTGGGGCTATTGTGACACTGGTAAGAAAATTTGGGTCGCAACACATTCTCCATATAAAGGATGGACAGTCAGATAATGACAAGGAAATGGTACCTCTTTTCATATTCATTTTTGTTCTTAACTTTCGTGTCTTCATATATGTAGGATAAGTTACACAAATATTGCATTGTTCCATGTTGCAGCTACAATTGTTGGATACATATTCAAATTTGTTTTCGTCAATGGAACAACAATTGCATAGAGGGAAGATTCCACTTATGTTGTTCAAAAATATAACAAAGAAGAAGGATGCTAGAGAAAGGATCTTTCAGACAACCCAGGCAACGTTTGTAACAGAGTTGCGAGAAGATATAGTAGAGGATCTAGAGAAACTAACTAGATCTACAATTGTTGTACGTATACATCCACAAGTTCATCCTCACTTTTCTTATAGAAATAGCCGTCAAAAAATTTATGCATCTGTTTACTTTTTCTTTTTTGTTTTACAGGGAAGGGGGGGATGCAGTTGTGTATTATATTATTCAATGTATTAATCCCTTTGCTATCATTTCCAGGTTGAAGGTCTTTTAGTTGCATCCAATGTGTACTCGACCGCCTTTGAACCTGTATGTGCAGAATGTCGTTATGTTGCTTCTGCTTCCGCTTTGATAAGTGATGATATGATTGATTGTCTACGATGCGATGAAAATTGTCCATATATTTATGGACATTGCGTCAAGGGTGTTATCCGAACTGTGGGAAACACAACTGTGAAGTGTTTGGTTAGGTAGCCTCTATTACAAAATGTGCTTCCTGAATTGGCAGAGTTGTTGTATGAAACGTATTTACACAAAAAAGAAAAGTAATGTCTATATGATGCGACAACTTCGGATATAGAGAAAATTCACCTTAAATGAGGAGAATGGATTTTTGCATATCGGCTGAAGAAGGGAAAAAAAAATTAAATCAAACTTTGTGAGGAAACGAAAATACCTCATGTCTCTCTATAATATTTTTTCAACATCCAGATGAATGTTCATTTGAAGAGAAAAGGAATGCGCCGACATATTTTCTTTGTATATCAAATTGTTTTGTGCAAAGGTCGATGAGTTTTTCTCAATGGAACCTTCTGGGAACTTTCGTCTAGGATGTTTTAACTATGGTTGGTTCTTGGCTATCTGGTTTGTTTGTCAATTTGTATACCGTGGAACTCCAACTCTTCTTTGGAGGACAGGGAACAATATAGTTGAATTTTTTTGGCCAGGTGGCATGCAGATCCACCTGATAATTTCTATGGCGTTGTGACACAAATGTACTATGTGACTTGTTTTGAAAAATTTCCTTGATCGATGAACTTTGTAAAATTATTGTTGTGAAATAGTTTGAAATGAACGAATATATAGTGTATGAAATGAAACTACCCTATCATACCAACAAGAGGCTCTTAAAATTCAAATTGATCGTTGTTTTCGTAATTTTTTCTTATTCGATGAACTTGGTAAAATTAATATCCTGGAATAATTTGAAATCAACGAATATATAATGTGCGGAGTGCAATTGTGTTATCATATGAACAAGAGGGCCTTAAACTTCAAATTGGTCCTTGATATTCTTGTGGTGATAGAATTTTACAAAACAATTCTTGTGTTTCCTTCATTTTTTTTAAAAATAAGCGATTTAACATCCTTCAATAATTTAATGTAGTTCACTTGTACAATAACAATAGTTAATATTAATATTTTAGTATCTAAAAATAATGTTTTTAGCTGAAGTTAGATAGGATGAGAATTTCTAAACAATTGCAATCTTGAACCTGCCAAACATGGAATCTGCAAGTCCACCTATCAATTTGTATATCGCAAAATTCTGGGTGGTATTTGTAGGACACCGAACAAAAGAGGTTCAAATTTCATCCTGCCAGGCCGAGAACCCCCGATCCAAAAAGTACCCATGTATGGAACGAGAGATCCACATATGCTCTATAAAATCTCTTGTCCATACTTTCTAAAAGTACATGTTTTCTATGTATTGATTATTTGTCAGAAAACTTTTATATCAGTCGCCCGACACGATTGTACATTTTTTCTCATTTAATTAAATTCTGCAATAACAAAAAATATTATTAATAATTTAGTGTTGAAAATCATGTTTTGAGATATGTTAGATAGTTTATAGGGATTAGTATCTGTAAACAATGGCCTCAAGTCCATCTGTCAATCTGTATATCGTGGAACTTCGAGGGTTATTTGGAGGACAAGGAACAATGAAAACTATAATGTTGAGTCACATAGCCCACATGTTTGTCTATCAATTTGTAAATCGTGGAGATGTGCCTATTTTTTGTACAGTGCGGAACAATAGAGGCCCAATTTTTGGCCTGCTAGCCCCACAGAACCGATAAAAAAAAATCACTAGATATGAAATCCATATCGGATTGCTACGAGACAATAAAACAACAATGTTCAACCAACCAACCCAAGTCCACCTGTCCACTTGCATATCGTGGAAGTTTGGGTGCTATTTGTAGGAGACAGAATAATGGAGACTCTATTGTCGTCCTACCAGGCCGTGAACCAAAAATTGTCTAGGTATTGAATGAGGGATCCCCATATACTGTATAAAATCACATTCCATAGTTTATATAGAGAGAATTTCCACAAGTTCACGTGTCAACTTGTATATCACGAAAGTCTAGGTGCTATTTGTAGGAAATAGAACAATAGATACTTAATTTTCAGTCTGCCAGGTCGCGAACCAACGATCCAAAAAGTTCCCAAGTATGGAATGAGGGATCCACATATGTTCTAGACCAATGTTTTTGTACAACGTGGAACAATAGATGCCCAATTTTCAGTGTTCCAGCCCTAGAGCTCCCGATAAAAAAAAAAAATGCTAAATATGGAATTCATATGGGATCTCTGCATAGGCTGTATAAAATCTCATTCCATACTTTATTTAGAGACTATGTATACAAATCCGCATGTCAATTTGTATATTGCATAAGTCTAGGTGTTATTTGTGGGACACGGAACAATAGATACTTAATTAACGCCTGCCAGGTCACAAACCCGCAATCCAAAAATTCTCGAAGTATTGAATGAGGGATCCGCATATGTTCTAGAAAAATGTGTTTGTAAAGAACGGAACAATAGACACCCAATTTCTA
>SNQJ01S0009835.1:41028-74243 GCA_010110895.2 Picea sitchensis
GATGGATTGTGTAAAATTTGTTCGGTCGCAATCCTATTTATACAATTCGGCACGAAAAAAAACCATACGACGTGTCGTTTAATATTTTCCGACGCACGGAATTTGTTCGACAGTCTTTCGACCGAAAGCATTAGTTTTTCGGTCGAAAGACCTGGAAACCGTTTAATTTGACGTATTCCGTTAGATTTTATGCTTTCAGCTGAAACATTATTTTTTTCGGTCGAAGTATTATTTCAGCTGAAAAAATGAAATTGCAACTGAAAACCAAAACCAGAGAAATGCCCCAATCATAACTAAACTTCAGAGGTTGCGGACTCCTGCAAACATTGAGAATTTGGTTTCGAAAATGACACCAGCATTTCCAAAATTGAATCTACTTTCAATTCGTATAATTTGTTTTCATTTTCTTTTTTTTTTATCTAATTTTATTTAATTTTAAAAAAAAATCACTACATAATATTTTCAGCAGACATTATGATTCGGTGAAATGAAATATCGGTATCTCAAACAATATATAGTGAAAAAATTTGAAAAAAATATATTCATAATCCTTAAACTGTTCTTTTCAAAAGGGTATATTTAAATTTTAGTTTTAAGTAGAAATTAAGATATATACAAGGTGTAGAAAAATATGTTTTTAAACTCTGCAATGTTTTCAGCTTGGTCAACTTCAAAAAATTCTAGAAATTATAATATTCATCCGTTAAATTCAAAATAATATTCATAATAAAATAGAGTCTCTGTAGATTGTTGCAGTATATTTTGTTTCTTAAAAACATAAGTTTAATAATATATACATTGTTGTAGAAATAAGTAACGCATTATCATTCATTTCATGTTTAAGAAACATATTGTTAAACAATTGTCAAATTGACATATCAAATCATGATAAAAAAAATTTGAAAAATAGTCATTGGAAAGCTAACACAATTCTTGTTTTTACTGTAAAGTGAAATTCTAAATAAAAGAAATACTTTTGTATGTCGAAAGTTGAATAACTTGTGAAAATACAGCTTTTTTTCTCATAAAACAAGCAAAATTGTAACCCATCTTCATGATTTCACCCTTTGATTAATTAAGTTGATAATATTCAAAGTTGTAGATGACAAGTTGATAACTAGTCTTTGAAAAGTACTATACTTGGTAGCATGTGAGCATATTGAGATAAATTCTTAATGTGATCATTTGCCTGATATAAACTAACATCTCTTCTAGGAGAAATGTCTTGTATTAGTTCCATGTTTCCATGGAGGAATGTTTGACAACAACACTATAAGAGTATTGACCTCATTTCTTATTGTATTTCTTTCTTTTGATCTTTACTTCAGATAGGTCACAAGTGATATCTCTAAATGAGCTATTGTGATGATTATTTGCGCTATTGTTTTATCTACTATTATCAAAAGAGTATTATTCTTGCATGTTGACCTTGTTTTAGGTCACAGGTGATAACACTGAGGAAGATATAGCGATGGTTGTTATTGACCATATACACTCATGTACCAAAGAATATGAAGAAGAATTTATCTCTTGAGATTCAGAGTATCTCATATGAAGATTGATTGAAAGGAGCAGAAGGCTCCAAAGATGATCGAACATTAGGACGGGAAGAAAATATCATTTGAAGCCTGACTATGTATTTCATATTTAGACTTGGTATTCAACACCAAGTATACCCTATAAGAGATAATGAATTCCTTGTAGACTCAGAAGAAACCGTGATTAAGCCTTATCTCAGAAAGGATCAGAAGAAGAGACATCTTACAGGACTAGGAGACAGATGTTGTGAGAAGGCTAGATCGTAGCTTCATAAATTTCTAGGAGATATGAAATCTCCTAGGAAGATTCCCTTGTTTCAGTAACATATAAGGAAGCCATTAAGAAAGACTAGGATATGGATTCTTTCGTGGGACTAGAAGACAAGTCAATGTTGACTTCCAAGACTGATCTATACTGATCAAACATGTTGCAGATGTTCAAAGCCTCATGTGTGTCCAGAGAATTATCCTAGCAAGAGGGAGAAGAATATGACGAGACCCTTATTGAAGAAACAGTTCCAGTATTTATGAAGACAACGAGAACAACCATGATTCATATATAGTATGAGATGTAGGGGGAGCAATCCCCATATTTTAAAATTGAGTGGCAGTTGGTGTAGTACATTAGTTGTGTCATGGAGACATGACTACAATGAAATATAGAGTTACCTCCATGAAAGAAGAAGATCTATCTTTAGTATCATTTATCAAGCCACTCTCAATTTTAGATGATGGAGTAGAGGAATTACTCCCAGATTTCAGCAATCACAGTGAGAATGGAGCAACCATTCTCAGCTTTAGAGAAGGTGCAGGTGCAGAGTCCCAGTTCTAGAAGGAACAGTTGCAAAAAGAGGAGAGGACATACTCTCAATCAGTGAGACAAATAGTTCTTTGGAGAAATCACATAGAGATAGCACATGATTATGCATATTGAGTTGCATCTGAGCAAGTGTACCAGATTGGTACAATGTAATGAGAAAAATTGATTTGAATATTGAAGATAGAAAGACTGATGTATTCAAGTTGAAGAAGGATCTTTATGTATTGAAGAAAGCTCCTAGATCTTGATATGGTAGAATTTAGAGTTGCTTGAAGACCTTCGGATTTACCAAGAGTAAAGTTGATTATAACCTTTATCCCAAGGTTATGAATGATGAGCCAATGATGTTACTACTATATGTAGATAATGTATTCTTGAGAAGATAAATAAAATGATCTAGGTGGATATTAGTGGCCACCCACCCTTTCCAACGCGCTCAAAACTGTTTTATGGTAATTTTGGTAATTTACTATTTTTAGCAGTTTTCTCGGGTCCCAACTTCCTGGGTTGTTTTGAGGTCCTAAACGACGTTTTTTGGGAAAAGAGGGGAGAAACATGGAACAGGGTTCAATGTTTCTCACACAAAAGTTGTATTCCTTGGATAAATCTTTCCAATGAGCTATCTTGTGCCCCAAACGAAGATCGTATGCCAAAGTTACGCCCCTAGGAAGTTGATGTATCAATTAGCCCCATCGGGGCCCACAAACCTTTTGAATTTTCATCTTCTGGGGTTAGGGTTTTGGATTTTCCTTATGTTAAAAATGACCTTAGAGCCTCATTGTAATGATCACCCTCTTGCAAATGTGAGTGGCTGTCATATCTCTTCTCATAGATAAGCTACCACCATTCTAGCGAGTCTTTCACTCTGTATTTTTACAGTCTCTGTACATTCATTTCATTAATAGAAATCGTGTATTACTGTATATCTGTGTTTATGGTTTTATCTCTGATACATTTATGTTATATCATTGAATATCTCTGCTCTCATTTTGTGCCAAAAATCATCTGGATCAGTGTTATCAGAGGAGGCTGCTCTTGATCATTTTTTGAGTGCATGTCTCTAACGAGGTCCGAGTATAGCAAGTTGGGTCTCGAGCTTGTATCTCTTGAAGACAATCGCTCTTGCACACCCAAGAAAATGTCAATGGAGGAAGAAAATAAAAATGGTAGAGTAGACAATTCTATCGATTTGTTGCTTGAGCAAGCTCTCACACGACAAAGGGACGAAATGATGGAGAATTTTTCCCACATCCTTCAATGCTTATCAATAGAAACAGGTGCATATTCATCAAAAAACCACTTTGGAAGCACCTTCACTTTTAAGGTATAGGTCAATTTTGATATTCCTATATCTGAAGGTCAAATAGATGCAGAAGCCCTAGACAAATGGTTAAATCTGCTAGAAGGTTATTTCTCTGTTCATTATTTTTTTGATAGAGAAAATATCACCTTCAAACTCCTTAAATCTCTCCCCCATGTGAAACATTGGTGAGAAACTTACTGGGAGAAAAGTTCCACAGAGGAGTCTGGAATATATGGGGATGAGCCCACTTGGGATTTTTTGTGTGGATGCGGTAAAGGAACAATATTTCCCTATTGGAAACTATGAGGACCAATACATGAGATGGACCACACTACAGAAAGAGAGGGGCCAAGCAGTTCCGGATTTCACCAATACCTTCCATACCTTGTGCACCAAGTTGGGTATCAAAGACTCTGAATGGCATTTGGTTCTGAAATACCGTGGGGCTCTACATAGATACATCCAAACTAAAATTGATTTTTTGGACATCTCATCACTTATTTCTTCTTATCGATATGCTGTTAAAATCGAATAGAAATTTAAGCACTAGAAAAGATGGGACTTTGGGTATACAAATCTGCAAAAACCGAAGTATGAGAAAGATGACCATAAAAAACAGTCTTCCAAAAACTAGTCCAAGCCATATGAAAAGAAGGGTCACATGAAGACAAATAAGGACATCGAAAAATGGTACGATTTCCACAAAATCCCCTGGCACAACACGAATTAATGTCACTCAAAATAGTCATTGGTGGTTGAGATCAAAGACAAGAAGCCAAACCCTGATTCAGAATCTAATTATGAAAATACTGGTAAAAGACAAATCATCGACATGGACCCCATTGCTATTGTCACGATCACGACAATTCAACTAGAAGAACCAACAGAACCAGAAGAGGGGGAGCGCCTTTTTCATTCACAGATGTCAGTGAAAGGGACCCTACTACATTTTATTGTTGATAGAAAAAGCCAGAAGAACCTCATATCAATAGAGGTCGTCAAATAGTTGGGATTGTCGACAACACCACACCCACAACAATACAACATCGGGTGGCCTAGCCAAGGACGGATCTTTTTGTCAACCATCAATGTCCATTGTCATATGGCATCCATCCCTTCAAGGATGAGGTATTATGTGATATTTCCTCACTATATGTCTGTTATGTTCTCTTGGACCAACCATATATGTGGAAGTACCATGCTATTTATGAGTCTCAACCCCATAGTGTCATTGTTACTTTGGGGGGTCATCTCTACAGAATACCATAGGTAGTTCCAATTATTGTCCCACCTAAACAATATTGCAAGGTAGTATCTCATACTACAAAATTCATCTTCTCCACAATATTTTGAAAAGGAGAAAAAAAGGATACTGTAACCACTACAGCCTCGACCCAAGCACCTTTTATCCAGTAGAAGCAGGTTGACAAGATTGCAGCAAAACACAAAGATTCCTTATGCACACAATCATCTCACCTAGCCTAATTGGTTGAACAGAGTCAACCCTGCAAACAACAGGTTCATGACAACCTTCAACAAACCAAGTAGCGTGACGTCTCCAACAAGGAAAGCAACTCACCAAGATTCAGATTCAACAATCGCTTTCCCCTCTCCCCTGGGAACTCAACGCAATGGAGATGATTGCTTTTTAAGGAGGGAGGATTGATCTAGGTGGATATCGGTGTCCACCCACCTTTTCCAACTGGCTCAAAACAATTTTATGATATTTTTGGTAATTTACTATTTTTAGTAGTTTTCTTGGGTCCCAACTTTCAGGGTCATTTTGAGTCCCTAAACGACGTATTTTGGGAAAATGGGGAGAAACATAGAACGATGTTCGATGTTTCTCACACAAAAGTTTTATTCCTCGGATATATCTTTGTAACGAGATATCATGCACCCCAAATGAAGATCGTATGCCAAATTTACACCCTTGAGAAGTTGATGTATCAACTACCTCCATCGGGGCCCACAAACCTTTTGGTTTTTCATCTTCCAAGGTTAGGGTTTTGGATTTTGCTTATGTTAAAAAGGCCCTTAGACCCTCATTGTAATTATCATCCTCTTGTGAATGCGAGTAGCCATCACATCTCTTATCAGAGATATGTTGCCACCATTCTAGCGAGTCTTTCACTCTGTATTTTTACAGTCTTTGTACATTTTTTTCGTTAATAGAAATCATGTATTACTGTATATCTATGTTTATGGTTGCATCTCTAATACATTTATGTTATATTATTGAATATCTATGATATCTCTATCCATTTCTTTATTATATCTCCGCTCTCATTTCATGCCGAAAATAATTTGGATCATAAAAGCTCATCATAGATTGCAAAAGAAGCTTGCCACAAAGTTTTATGGAAGACCTAAATGCAGTATCTCTTAGGTCTTGAAGTTTGGGATAGAACAGAGAAGATATTCCTTAACCAAGGGAAGTATGAAGTTAAAATTTAAAAGGGTTGACATATTTAAATACAAATCCATGTACACACCCATGGAAATGAAGTTGAAGCTCCTCGTAGATACCTCATCATAATTGGTTGATGCTACTTTGTTCAGACAGATTATTGGTTCAGTGATGTATCTGATGAATACCAGGATAGATATATGTTTTGCCTTGAGTCAGTATCTAGTAGAACCCAAATGCATTCTCATTTTTGTTGCAAAACATATGATGGGATACCTTAAGGGTACATTGAATTTTGGTATCTATTATACTAGAGATCTTGACTTCAGACTGAGTTGTTACACTGATTCAGATTGAGCTGGAACTGTTTCTGATAGAAAGAGAACTTCAAGATGTTGTTTCAGTATGAGGTGAGCCATGATCTCATGGAAGAGTAGGAAGAAATTCAATATTTGTCCAAGAATGGCAGAAGCGAAATACATTGTTGCATGTTCCGCTAGTTGTGAATCCATATGGCTTCAGATGTTGTTGACTGATCTATTTGATCTAGATATGGAAGCCAAAGTGATTCAATGTGATAACCAAGTTGTATAAATGATGGATAACCATGTGTTCCATGATGAGTCGAAGCACATAGATATTTGATATCACTTCACCCATGATATGATGCAGAGAGGAAATATAAAACTCCAATATATTGGCTACGATGAGCAAGTTGCAGACCAATCTTCTGTCTCATGTAAAGTTTAAATACTTTCGAAACAATATTGGTATAGTCCGAAAGGACCTTCCTTGAAAGGGGGAATAATGCTAATGATACTATGGTATCTTGATCAGTAGTGGTAGCTCCATTAGGATTTTTATAATCCTAGGGAATATTATGATTCATAGGTAGATCTCGAAGCTCCAGTAAGGACAGTCTATCAGAGTACCACGTGGTAGCTCCATTAGGATTTTATATCCTAGGGAATATTATGATTATTGGGAAACTCCTTAGGGACTGCCAGAGTACCACAAAATGTTGATGTGCCATCAAAATTGTTGTGATGATGTGCCAACTTAATTATTTTGATGATGTGCCAGCTTAATTGTTGTGATGATGTGCCAAGTTAATTTTTGTAATGATGTTCTAGCTTAATTCCTATGATGATGTGCCGACTTAATTGTTGTGATGATGTGCTAACTTAATTGTTGTGATGATGTGCCAGCCTCGTGCTATGATGATGTTCCAGCTTAAGTGTTGTGATGCCAGCCTCATGTTGATGACATTCCAACCTCATGTTGTGATGATGTGCCAAACTCGTGCTATGATGATGTGTTTCCAGCTTTGTGATGTGATGCCAACCTTGTGTTGAAGACTCTTCTCCCAGTGCTAATGTTGATGATGCTCCAACCTTTGTGCTTTGTTGTTGTTTTTATTGACGATGATGATGTATTAGTGTTATACTAATCCAAGTTGATGCAAATGTTGATTATACCACTTTATCTTCTTGCTAAAGATGATGTTGATGATGCCACTTTAGCTTCTTGCTAAAGATGATGCTAACAATGCCACATTAGCTTCTTTCTAAAGGTGATATTGACGATGCCACTTTAGCTTCTTCTTGAAGATGATGATGATGATGTTATTTCAACTTCAATGTTGAAGATGATGATGTTACTTTAGCCTCATGTTAAATATGTTGATGATAATATTTTATTCGCATGCTAAAGAAGATGATTATGTAACTTAAGAATCATGTTAAAGAAGAATGATGATGCTACTCCAGCTCCATGCTCTGAGTGATGATGGTGAGAAAAACTTTTGATGATTTATAGATATGCCATTCAGTGTTCCAAGATGTTGTTGATGATGTTTCCCTCTCTCTCGCCTGATGCTTTGTAGAATACCCTTCTTGTTAAGGGAAAGTGTTGAAATAATATAACTACAAAGAGAATTCTATTTATTATTGATGTATTATTTAGTATATCAATCCCCTTTTGCAGATTGATCCTGTCGGGTATTGTAAATAACCAAATCTCCTTTTGTGGATTGGGAAAACCCTAATTGTAATATGCTAAATGAGAATTCATCCCCCAGAATATATTAAAGTGGTTATAACCACCCAGAATGAGAAGTCGACCTTGCTAGTGAAAAGACACCTCAGTTCAACACCTGTCAGATTGTATAAATAAGAGAGGCCAACGCCTCATTTGTTCACTCACTCAATTTTTCATTAGAGAACAAGTTTGGAACTGCAGTTGGAGAAGATGGAAGAGAGAAAGAGACACATTCTTGGGAGAGTATTTTTTGTATTGTTTGAGTTATCTCTTGGCATTGTATTGGATATCTATATTAATGAAGTTTTTGTTGGTTTTTCTCCCCCATGAGGGTTTCCCAGGATAAATGATGCGTCTCTTGTGATTGTGTATTTCTCAGTGATCCTATCTATGATATGGTTATCTAGTGAATTGAAAAGAAACCTAATAATAGCTTAAACCTTAACAAAATGATTCTTTCATGTTTCTAAATATTATTTGGAAATTTGAATTTTTTTCTTTACAATTGAACAGATTGTAACTTGTAGTTTTTCTTTCATCAACCTTTACTTTCGTCATCTAAATAAATGTAATGAATTCCTTTGACCAAGTTGAGTGTTATGGAAACCTGATTAAAAGGTTTAACCTGATCAATTGTTGTCCAAACTATCATCTATATTATCCAAGAAAACATCTATAAACTCAATTTGATTTATGGATATAAACCATTGCAATAATTGAGGTTCCCTCACTTTCCCCTGAACAGTCAAGGATAACTTTAGGGATAACATATTTTTTATTCATTTCTGGGGAAAAAATTAACCTTTCCATGGGAGAATGACAATTATTATAGCTAGATCTTGATGGTGAGCGAGAGTTATAAACAAAATTGTGACTACATATCATTCACCTAGTGAATCCACATTTAAAAGAATCCGCTGGAGGATGAACCCTATTAACATAAAAATGAAAAGGTGGAAATAAAAAAACAAGTATCAACTTCTGAGTTTTCTTCATGAGCTTATATTCTTTTTCATAAATTATTTCCTATCTTTCGCATTGCATGTCAGAATAATTATCCTATGCTTTGTATACTCAGATGAACATAAACATACAACTATATATTCCTTCTTTAGGAAAAAGGATTTCCCCTCTTCTTGCATTTTTTATCTTGATTTGTTTCCTTCATTTGAACCATATGAGGATCATGATGTCCATATTTTAATTCTTTGTGCAGATAACCCATCTTGTAAACCTATTGATATTGAAGTTGATTTACTACCTCATGGAATCATTGTTGTACTTGGTGCCAGGGACCTAACCCCTCATGTAGGTAGAATAATATATTCCAACGTAATAAAGGTCAATATTAATAAGGCCTAGCAATAAGGAAGTAGAATGTAAGAAGACCTAATAGAAGATTCCACTTCTAGAAGGATATTCCCCTAGATGGTTCTTTTGATAGACATATTTATTATAAATAGGATTCGAGTGTATGAGAACTTTTGTCTTGGATATTATTGCAATAGAGCTTTTCTCGAATGGAGGTTTCCCCCTCAAAAGGGAAAGTGAACATATCTCTCAGTAGTCAAAGTGATCATTCTAGTGTTATTTTGGTATCATATTGGTATTATTATGGTGTTATTCTGGTTATATTGTTGTTCGTCTTCCATTTTTGTCATTTTATTTATGTCCTGCATACTTTTTAGATATGGAATATTAAAAGTGGTATCAAAGCACTTTCCTCGGCAAAAACTTGTGTGTTATTTTTTTTCAGGGTAGAGATGTATTTCGGTGTCTTTAAGCTACAAAGATCTGTCGTTACGCACATAAAAACACGGTCGAGGATTCCTACACACAAGAAATACAAGTGGTACTTAAGCGAACATTTGTTGGCCACCCTTGTAACCCATGTTGGTACCCCTTCGAGTGGTAGCACATCAAACAACACCTGTATATGGATCGACCTAGATTTCATGAAGCCCTCTTTAGATAATCCGATCGTCCACCTGACTATTATAGTTCCACCGAGAACAACACTCGGGAAGACACTCTCTAGTACTTGGGTAGTCGGGTAGTATGACTAAGGGCACGGTCTAGCCTCCTTAGTTGGTGCCCAGAGATATTGGGCTGAGTACTACTATTGGACCCCGCAGGTATATCAGAGAGCTATATCACATGGAAAAATCTTGTCTGTAGAACCCTTTAATACCTAACCCTTGGGGACGGAAACAAAAAACAAAACATAAAAGGTCCATTGCCGTGCAACTGTGTCTCATGCATTCGAGTTGTCAAATCACTATACATTTCTTCCTGATTAATAATTTGGGCATTTAATCACTACAATATTTTTCAGACCATAGTATAACTCTATAGGTGTAAGTATGGATTTTGTTGCACCATTATTTGACACCTATTCCATTGGATTTATCTCTTCGACCTTTTCACATTCATACCTATCATTTTAAAGAAAATATTTTTATTCCACCCGCCCCTTTTTGGTTCCCTCGTCATCATGGACCATAACCGTAGCCAAGACTCGGAAGCTCGCTTCAATACCTTGCAATCTAATTTCACAGAGACCCAACAATAAGTGAAACATCTCAATGCCAATATTTCCACCATCAATAAAAACATGCATTCCTCCATTGTCACATCAATCGAGGAACTCAAAGAAGACCTCAAACAAGACACTACTACCCAACTTGAATCTGTCACTTCGATGATCTGCACCAAGATGCATATCCCTGTAGATCCCCCTTTATCTGACCTACATTTGTGTATTGAAGCTGAAACTTCCTCTCATTCCCATAATTTCCCTCCCCATCACTTTCAACATGACCTATGCCTTTTGTGTGTGGATGTGACAAAATTTGATGGCTCAGATCCCATTGGTTGGGTAAATCAAATGGAACATTATTTCTCTTTTTACAACATTACAAATGACTTGTCCAAACTATGGTATGGTGTTCTCCATCTAGATCGTAAACGCTGGCAATGGTGGCAATGGAGAAAAACTTCTTGTCAAGGGTATGTTGCTTGGACACACTTTGTGGAAGAGATTTATAAATGCTTTGACACTAACACCAACCATTTAGGTCGTATGAGAAAGTTGAAACAATCTGGCATAGTGGAAGACTTTATATTTGTTTTTGAGTGACTGGATTTTCATACAAAGGGCATGTCTGATGCTTTTTTCTGCGAATGTTTTATCAATGGCCTGAATGATGATATTTGTGCCCATGTCATCATGGATCGACCTTAGAGTTGGGTGGAGGATACTAAAAGAGATAAGGAAGCACAACAAGTTGTCTCTTCTCAAAACTAAAAACCCTCATTTATTCCTCACACTAAACCAATAAATCCCACTCCTTGTACTCCACTAAATATCCAAAAATTTACCAAGGCCGAAATGGTTGAACGCCAACTCAAAGGATTTTGTTATAATTGTGATGACAAATGTTTTATGGGACATAAGTGTAAGGAAAAAAATCTTTTTATGGCCATCTCGGAGGATTTTTTGGAAGAGGATATTGAATCTCCCCTTGTGTCTATGTCACCTAAACCCACTGACATAACCCCTCCCTCAGACCCTCCCGAAGTAGAACCGATCATTTCCCTAAATTCTCTCACGGGCTTCTCTTCTCTCCAAACCCTCAAACTAATTGGCTACATCAAGCATAGGAAGGTCATCATTCTTGTTGATAGTGGAAGCACCCATAATTTTATTCATCACCACATTGCGTAAGAAAATAATTGCTATATTCATGCAGTCAATAATTTCCAAATCATGATTTCCAATGGTAGGTCCACAAAATGTGAAGGACGTTTTGAAAATGTGAATCTCCAAATTGGTGACTACCACCTGAAATCACATATGTTTTCTATCGACATGGGCGGTTGTGACATTGTGTTGGGGGCAGACTGGCTAAGGACTTTGGGCCCCATTCTCATGGATTTTAAGGAATTAACCATGCAATTCGACCAAGAGGTCCAACAATATAATTTCCAAGGCATTACCACTGTTTACCCTAATATCATTAGCTCCCATCGCATGAAAATGTTGCTCAAAAAAGGTCATTTAGGAGTTATTTCCCAACTCCATGTCATACAAGCAACTGAGACACCCTCTGTGTCGCAAGACCTCCAATCCATCCTCTCTAAACATCAAGTTATTTTTCCACTCCCCAGGGTCTCCCTTATTCCCGTGTTTTTCATGATCATTCCATTCCCCTTCTCCTAGGAAGCCTTCCTCCCAATATCCGTCCCTATCGTCACCCCTTTTCCCAAAAAAATTAAATTGAGAAAATGGTTCAAGAACTTCTTAACACAGGTGATATATTCCGTAGTACAAGCCCCTACTCTTATCCTATGGTCATGGTCATGAAGAAAGAAGGTTCTTGGCGCATGTTTCCTGACTTTCGCGCCCTCAATGAACTCATCATTAAAGATAAATTTACCATTCCTGTCATTGATGAACTCTTGGATGAATTGAGTGGCGCCTGATTCTTTACTAAAGTTGATCTTGATTATAGCTACCACCAAATCCGTATGAATGAGGAATCCATTCCTAAGACTGCATTTAGAACTCATGAGGGCCACTATGAGTTTTTGTTCATGCCCTTTGGCTTGTGTGATTCTCCCTCCACTTTCAAAAGCCTCATGGATCATGTCTTTTGTCCTTTTCTGTGCCATTTTGTCTTAGTTTTATTTGATAATATCCTCATCTATAGAAAAACTTGGACATACCATCTTGCTGATGTGAATCGAGTTCTCCATCCACTCTCTCAGCACCAACTTTTCCTGAAACAATTTAAATGTGCTTTTGGCGCCTCATAAGTCGAGTACTTGGGTCATCTTGTTTGCAAGGATGACATGAGGGTGGATCCTAAAAATATTGAAGCTATGCAACATTGGCATCACCCAAAGACTCTCAAAATCTTGTGTGGATTTATGGGCTTAACAGGTTATTATCGCAAGTTTGTTAAGAATTATGTAAAGATTGTGCCACCTTTCACTGCACTCCTTAAAAATAATTCTTTCACTTGGACTCCAGCAACTGCTCGGGATTTTGAGACCTTGAATATGTGTAATACTTTCCCTCTAGTCCTAGCCCTTCCTCATTTCACAAAGAACTTTGTCACGGAATGTGAGGCTTTAGGGAAAGGGAATTGGCATTTTCCTTATACAGAGGGTCAGCCTTTGGCCTTCCATCAACAAAAAAGCGACTATAGAAGAAATTTGGGCAAATCAATCTATGAAGAAATGTGGCTATTCATGTTGTTGATGTTGGCACCCATATCTTGTGAAACACTTCCAAATTAAAATGATTCATCAAGCCTCAAGCATTTGGAACAACGCATTTTCCTCCCTGGAGCAACAAAAATAGCTGACTAAGCTCTTTGGATATGATTATGATATCATTTACAATAGAAGCAAAAGACAATGTGGTTCAAATGCACTTTCAGAAAATATGAATATGGAGAAGGGTCCCTTTTCTCTCTCATTCATTGTATATATTGACTCCAAATGGATTGCTTGATGAATGGCTACATGATCCCAAAGTTTGCATCTGATACAACAATTGTACTCCAATTCTCCAGTCTCCACAGGTTAGTCTTGGATCCATGATGAGCTTTGATACAAATGTCATTTTATTTAAGTAAGCAGTCAAAACTTAAATACACGGTACTTTATTAGCTTCATACTACACCCATGGCTAGACACTTCGGGTTTACAAAACCTGAGACTTGATTGACGTTCCTTTTCTAGGATGATATGAAACATGATCATAATTTTGTGGCTGAATCTGATGCATGTCAATGCAACAATGGAGAAATAATAGTCAAATCTCTGACACACTACAACCTCTTATGATTCCACCTGCTATTTAGTGATATATCTCTATGGATTTTAGTGTAGGCTTACCTAAATTGGAAATAAATCAATCATCATGGTGGTAGTTGATAAGCCTTTCCAAGTATGCTCATTATGTGCTCTTCAACACCCATTTACAACATCCACTATGGATCAAATTTTCATGGATCAGGTCTTAAAGCTTCATGGCATCACCACATTCTATTGTTTATGATCATGACCCAACTTTCCTGCATCAATTTTGGCCGAAATTACACAAGCTACAAGATTTTACCCAATTGCATCTTAGCACAACTTATCACCCCTAGACTAATGGCCAGGCCGAAGTTGTCAACAAGTGTTTGGAAACATGTTTACGGTGTTTTGGCATTCGGAAAAGAAAATCAATGGGCTCAATGGTTTACCACTAATGAATGGTGGTACAACAATTCCTTCCATACAAACCACCCACGCGAGCTCCTTTTTAGGCGGTATGCTCCGAAAAATCCGCAACTGGTTATCTCCTTATTTACCTGGTGTCTCGAAGGTCTAAGCAGTTGATCAAACACTTATATTTCAAGGGCTATTCTTCCTACCCTCATAGAGAATTTGTTCATGGCCACAAATTGCATGAAGAAACAAACAAATCAAGGTTGCTCAAAATGTCAATTTGTAGAAGGGATCAGGTGTTTCTTCAACTACAACCCTGAAAAATTCCCTCAAGGGTAACCATTGTAGGAAATTGGTGCCCAAATTTTATCGTACTTATACCATTATGAAGCATGTGGGACAGGTGGCATAAGGTTAGATTTGCGAGTCATTCTAAGACACATCACATTTTCCATGTTTGTGCTTAAAAGAAGGTGGCTGGAACTTGGTTCCAAACTCAAACCAACCTTCCCAAGTTGGATGAAGAGGCTCCATTTGGAAACAACCATAAGAAGTTTTTTTGGACCGGTGAGAATATCACGTGTTAGCAAACCATCAAGAGTGTTACTCCGGTGGAAGATACAGCGGCCGGATGTCGCGAGACAACTACCGATGCAACAGTTTCCAAATCTCAAACCTTGAGGAGAAGGTTGTTTTTAAGGAGGGACATGTTGGGGACCTAACCCCTCATGTATGCAGAATAATATGTTTCCATGTAAAAAAGGTCAATATCAACAAGTCCCTAGTAATAAGGAAAAAATTCCAGATGTATGAGACCTAATAGAATCTTCCTAAAAAAAGTCGAATGTATGAAGACCTAATAGAATCTTCTGCTTATAGAAGAATCTTCCTCTAGATGGTTCCTTTGATATACATATTTACTATAAATAGGAGTCAAGGGTATGAGAACTATTGTCTTGGATATTATTGTAATATATCTCTACTCGACTGGAAGTTTCCCCCTTGAAGAGGCAAGTGAACATTGCTCCCAGTAATCAAAGTGTTGATTTTGGTGTTATTTTGGTATCATATTGGTATTATTATGGTGTTATTCTGGTTATATTATTGTTTGTCTTCCATTTATATAATTTTATTTTTGTTCTGCATACTTTTTATATCTGGAATATTACACCTGGTCATCAACTCACTAAACATCAGTCCAAAATTAAAGAGGGTTACAAACCTCTGAAGCTACCATTTATCCTCCACAATTTTCCTCCTAATTTTTTCGAGTATCTTCCTAGTTTTAATGGAGAAGATCATGTTACAACTAAGAAACATATGGAAGCATTTGAATGTTTCACAAACAACTTAGAAATCATTCATGAGGATGTGTTTATGAGAACATTCTCCAAGTCATTACACATAAATGCTAGGATATGGTTTAGAAACTTGAAGGTTGATTCAATAGGATCATGGATAGATTTTCACGACTGTTTCATGATATATTGGAGTGAGAAAAAATCTTACGTGTAGTATATTTTTGAGTTTAGTTCCATGAAGAGGAGGAGGGATGAGCTTGTTTTCAGTTTTAATAGGATATTTCATAACTTTTATCTCAGTATGCTTATTGATATTCGACCATCTGAAGCTACTGCTAGGATTTTCTACACCACGACTCATCATCATCCTTATTTGACTTTATTCCTCATAGAAAGGAGATCTTTCATCTTACAACAAATGTTTACAGTTGTTGATGAAATTGAGGAAAGCCTTCAAGCTTGTGGAAAGCTCTCAGATTATATTTGGGACAAAGATGTGGATGCACAAGAACTGGATGAAGAGTATGAACAATAGATATCTGATCTATACTTTCATTTGTTTTAGTTCGTTGATGCATCATTTTCATATTCATTTTTTTCTCTAGATCTTGAAATCCACCAATCAGATTTTTCTGCTATCAAAGATCTATAAAATTTACATCAACAAGATGATGGTTTTATATACAATGAAGTTTTTTTCCAATGATGAATATAAGGATGATTGTGATCTGAACTTTCTTACTGATTTTCATGATGATAATTTTGCGGATGAAGCTGATGAAAACCATATTATAGGTACATTTGATATTATATAAAATGTTTCTAATAGTTTTTGTAATGATAAAGTAATTGATCCAAACTTCGATGAAGATCCATCCATATTTGATGAGTATTTAGATGATTCATAGGATCATATTTTTACATAATCCCACATAGAATTTTATAACATACCTCTTTTATTCAATGACTCTGAAGGAAGATATATGGAATATTCAAAAGAATTTTTTTTATCTTTTTCTTCAGAGATGACGGGACAACAGGAATTCTATTAAGATCATAGTTCCATTTTCATTCTTAGAGGTGGCATAGAGGTATCTCACATTGCCAATCTTGAGCATCAAATTCAAGAGTCAAAAATAGAAAAAAAAAACAATAGAGATGAACAACCCATTCATTTTAAACAACATGAAGAGTTAACTTACCATGATTTATATGATCTCATGGATATATATTTAAAATATTGTATCTGTTTCAATCATTTGTCATGGTTTCACTTCAAGTATGGGTTTCAATTTCAGAGTGAGCTGTCGTTTCATTTTCAATTTTTTATTTTTAGAAAGCATGTTCAAGAAATCTAGTTAGTAGATCAACTGCTTGAATGGTATCAATGGAAGTTTGATATCACTTGAGAAAATAGTTGCAACAGGTTAGACTAGAATGTATATATAAATAAAATTGCTTCACAAGCATTGAATTTCAATTTTCAACTTGAAGTTTCAAAATTATGCTTTCAGTTTGGTTTGGTATGCAATAGAATAGAACAAGGATTCCATAGCCCAATGGAAACACTAGTTTACAGTTAAACTTATTATAGTTTTTTATTTCACAATGCAAAATTAATGATCTACAATAGAGTGGAAGTCATAATTTTTAATGATAGAATTGGAAAAAAAAACATTGATTTGTAGTTCTTAATATCTCACAAGGAAAACATAATCCCCCAATGAAGCCAATGTTAATCCCTAGACCTATTTCTACCTTTCTTTTCCAAAAAACTAGTATATCCTGTTAAAATCCTTTCCTAAGCATGTTTGTCTTTGCGTGCTTCAGCTTTTGATACTTTACTTTTCATTTTAGCTGTGATTTGCCTTTGTTTAAATTCATTTTCATTCGCTTGTTGTAAGATAGGTTTTAAATATTTGCATAAATAGGATGAGTCACATCATATTTGTTATTCATATTTTCAATTAAAATACATTTTCAAAGGTATAAATAATACACAAGGAAAACATCATTACTTCAAGTGTATTTCAAATCTGAAGATCGTGAAAGTAGTTCTTAAGTCATGCATGAGATCGTGCAAACGGTTGTTGTATTTGATTATGTCATATATAAATTATTAATTTATCCTTATGCACAGTTTAATGAATACGAATCCAAATCTTTGTGAAACTTCCCTCTTCTTACACTCAAACAAAATTAGCAAAAGAAAATAAAGTATAAACATTAATTGTGATAATCATATGCTAATTTTTCTTTTTTGTGTCTAAGTGGTCATAATAAAAACATTACAATTAGACAAAAATTTCAGTTGACAACTAATTAAGTAACTTAAAATACACACAACTAAATGAACACCAATAATTGATAAACATTAGTTAAATAATACTTTGCATTAATTCCTTTCCATTTTTATTTAATTAATATACAATAACATTTAAAATTGTTTTATTTCTTACGAAGAATGCATTTATCATATATATATATATATATATTCAATTAGTAATAACCTGTATAATCTTATTTAACAAATATTTCTCCTATCAACAATAATTAATTAATGTTTATACTAACCATTAATATATTATTTTCTATTTACTTATCAATTAACTCAGAAGGTATATATATATATATATATATAAAATAAAATCTTATATAAATAAATTTTCACCAAGATTAAATTTACTTTTGGATTGAAGATTAACTTATAAAGGAGGCTAATTCGAAATGAGCTTAAATTCACAATTATAAGATCATATTTTTATCGTCAGTATCTCCAATTTACATAGTGGTTATTCATCAATTCAATAATTTATAAAAGTCTGGCCTTATCAATAATATAAATGTTGGGTTTCATCACCGTGATCTAGTCATAATTGATAGTCATAACGATGAGTTAATAAGAACAATAAATTGGTTTCAATAGTTACGGAGATAGCAGTGTCATGTAAAAAGAACGCTCAACTAAGATAATTTACCTCCCTTTGCTATCCTTCTGTTAAGGAAAATTTTTATCGCAAGGTGGCAAGGAATTTTTTTTGCCATGAAGAACTGTTATAAAGAACTGTTATAGGGGTGGTAAGGAAAATTTTTGTAATAAAGAAATGTTATAAAAGTTTAACTTCTGTTAGTAATTTAAGAACATGTGTTTCCTGTAAAGAGGTCAGAAGTTGAAATCCAAAGGGGTTAACGTATGTATATTTTCGTAGACTTTATCAGTCAAATTGTTGGACAGAGGGGGTCTCTTGTCTCACAAACAAGGGGGTCGCATACACCAATTTGGTATGGCTTAGCCATGACCTTAAAAACAGATTATTATTTTTATTATTATTTAAAAACTGAGTTATCCACATGTCCGACATATATTACAGTTAGAAAATATTTCGACGAAAATGATAATCATGATTGTGATTACAGGCAACCGAAATCTGTGATCGAATCCCACGAAGTGCATGGGATAAAATTGTGGGAATGTTAATGGAAAAAGCGAAAACAAAAGAATCGTATTTAAAAAGAAAGAAAAAGAAGACAGTCTGGATCGATGCAACTCGGAGAATGTACAAGTCATTCTTCGTCTTTCGTTAATACTAGGCTCGGTAGTTGTTAAAAGTCCTTAGTCAGAAACCGAGTACTGATCTCGCAATGGGCGAAAATAATACCTACTGAAGCGTGGAAACGTTCTAGGTTGATCATTGTTGAAAAGGAAGGCACGGACGTCAACACCATCGCATAAGTTTTACTCCCCAATTAAACGCCAACAATTTTAAACTGATACGCTTAAATTTTTAATATTCTACATGAAAAAAAAATCCATCTTGCGACCAAAGGGGATGCCAACCATTGTAACTGTAATTTCGATGGAAGCCAGAGATCAAATGGGCACTAAAGTCGAATGTTAAATTTCCTATAGGTTGGATCAATAACTATGGCAATATTTCATCTACTCATCAGAAAGTAGTAATTTAACCTTAACCATTATTTATGTGATAGAAATTGGACTAAATGAAATTATAACGGAGAGATCTTCAATATAAATATATATATTATAACCAGAAAGATATCAATCTTCAACCCTACATTACCTACACAGTTCAGAAGATGTCTGTTTTGCTATTCACGAAGGAAGTATAAACTGAACATTACTAATTCTCTGCCTTCTCATTACTAACAAAAATATATAAATTGCAATTCACAAGGAGATAAAACTATAATAATACAATCCTTCCCAACATATTTAGTATCCAAAATTTAATATTCTTGTATTCAATTAAATAACAATAAAATATTGTGACCAGCTTTCTGATGTTATTGAAGGTAATCGTCAATATGGATCTGATGTTATTGAAGGTAATCGTCAATATGGATCATGCGTAATGTCTCCTCCCTTCACTTACTAATTAGAGGACTTGGCCAGTATTTCCCAACCAATTCTAGGGGTACTCTTCTTCCCAACTCACAGAAGTAAACTAGTCACATGAAAAATTTTCATCATTTTAGTCATCAAGAACAATAGGGTACATTCCTCTTTACTCTTCCTTCTTTTATAAAAAAAATTGTCTTGACACTTGTCAATTCATGCACAATTAAATAATTTTTAATAATTAAATTAGAGATTATTCACCCCCAACACATGTCACACTATCCCCAAGTTACACATGTTTATTTATTTTTAATAAAAATAATTAAACATTTTCCATCACATCCACAATTTCTCAATTTCTCCTTTATTGTGTCTTCTAACTATCTAGATTGAATTAGGATTCTAATTTTATGTTCAGTACCCATTCTCTCATGAAAATAATATTTTTTAATTAAAATTTTCTGATGCACACAATGTGCACATATCTTAAAATTTTACTCTCCCTTTTCTAGATTTTAATTAGTCTAATTCCCTTAGACCCATTTCTATAAATTAAATTAGGCATAAACATTTAGAATTAGGTTTTTATTATGTTTCATTTCATAAATTAATATAAATTAATAAAATTCATATTAGTAATTATTTTATTCTCTACGATCTTCTAGTTTTCTATTAACTCATTTATTGGATCATGCGACATGCCCTTCAAGATGCACCTCCATGATCCAAGCATGAGACTCTCCATTTGACTTAGGTTGGAAGTTGTCTGACTCTTGGAGTCAATACTCCACTTGTCGACCTTGTGTGAGACTAAGGGATTACTGAGGAATAAGGAATCTACCTTATTGCGCACCTCTTATAAATTCTCATGAGAAATTGTCTCACTATGCCCTCACAACATCATGAACCTCTCAAGAAGAAGGTAGTCGTTAACCTTCAGTTCAGCTCACGGCGAGAGTGCTAGTAGGATGTGACACCTCTCCCTCATCTATGTCATATCTGTGTATGACCCCTTTACTCCATATGTGAGTCAAATTAGCAAGCATCAACATGCTTGCATCCACTGACACAAATAATATTAATAACTCATATACATGATATCCATAACTAAAATCATCATCATATCACAAGCGTAATAAAAACAAATACTCATAATCAAAGTCAATAAACCACTCCTTGACTCAATCTGTAGTCCAAGGAAGTCTGTCGATGCCATCAACATCCTCATCATGTCATGTTTTACGCACACTCATGAAACACATCATAATATTTGTCAATGTTGTAAATCAATATTAATAACATATCGAATTTCAATAGTCAATGATGACATCATTTTTAACTCATAAACTAAAGCAGCTAATCATAAAGTATTGAGTTTTAACCAGATCACTTGCTCGCAAGTGTCCTCAAAGAATAAATCAGTGGTATGAAATGTGATGAGTGGAACTCGATGTTACAGCTTGTACTTCCATCAAATTTAGGGGTTAGGCCACGACTTAAAAACATGAAAAATTATAATCTAAAGAGTGTAAAGAGTTTTTGAAATAAGGAGAAATGTACTTTAAGGTCATATGCAACCACAAACCCTTCTGCATTATTTATTATATGTAGACATCTCTAAACTCGTTACTGCGGAGAAACCCTAATACTCACACGTGTAACAAAGATCGTTTTCACCAATATGTCACCCAAAAAAGGTGGTCAAGTTCTTCGATTAGAACTAGAGGTGATAGAATGGAAGCTTAATATATAAAATGTATATTTAATATTTAATAAATTTATTACTCCTTGCCTTATTCAAATGTACAACAACATGTATAAATTTACGTACATGAGTAGATTCACGTCTTTTTCTCTAAAAAGACATGACTTTACATTAAAAGTAATAATTATTACATTAATGATTTAATTAGTAATTAATAGGTTTGTAATATACACAAGGTATATTACAAGCCATCCCTCATAAAAATAAGCTTTGTCCTCAAAGCATAAGTAAATACAAGTCTTCTGAATCTTCTGTCAATTTAACTAGTGATGTTTCTTTGCTAATTACAAAGTTTTTAAAATATATTTACAGTTGTTCCCATGTATTAGGTGTTCTACTAAATAACTTACACATCTTTAAAATGTTTTATTTTCTATTGCTATACACAAAGTTACAGGTTCTTTATGCCAAAGAGATTTTGGTAAGTATCATTTCGAAATACTACACCTCCCCAGAGATTGTGCAAACCACCTGCTAATTTTTTTTCCTTAGAAACCTATGTGGTAGGGTTTCCATAATGTCCAATTCATAACATATGTGTCTACCCTCCTCGAATGTAATCAATTCCACAGTATTTTTGAAAGTGTATGTAGATGTTTGAACAATTGGAGTACCAAATGCATCGGTAACTATAGCATGTCCTGTCTTTTCACCTGAATGGATGACGAGAATTCCATTGGGGATAACATGGCCCTTTTGCTCAGATCTGCACATTGGACATAATTTTTTATGAAAAAACCATTTGAGAATGTACTTTGAATTATAGAAGTGTTTTCATGGAAATTGTTTCGCATGCTCTTTAGTGGAAAATATTACTTGATACATTGGGCACATCACTCCATCATTGTTTTCACTTTATTTGCAAAAAATAACTACTCAAATATCATTGAATCCTACAAAAAGACTATTGCGTACCTCTTCTTCCCACGTGGGACTACTAATTACACTTTTCCCTCCAAGTTTTCTCACACCAATATGGATCAATTCATATCTGAAAATGAAGTTATGCATACATTCCTCTAAATGTTGATTGATTTGACACCATGCGAATATGGAATTCCATATAATTTGATTGGAATAATTGACTCCTTGGTTGCATTGGTGATAATCATGTATACATCGAACAACATTAATATTTTCTGGAAATGTAAATGTTGTGAGATAGTATTTGATTTGAGTATTGAATATGAAATGATTAACATTCTCCCCATGCCATTGATCATCTAATTTACATATATCCATATTCTGTGATAAAATCTCTACTTCTGGAGGTTGGTATTGGAGAAATAAAAACATTGTATTAACACTCATAATTGGCACCAAATGGTTATCTTGAAAAACCATCTGACATTCACGTGAGAGCATACCTTCAAAATCAGGTACATTTATTTTCCAAATTGAGTTAATAATTAATTGTTTCCTGGATTGTAGATATGCTTCCAATTAACTTTCATAATAATTCCCTTCTATGGTTAGGGGTTGTTTCATCTGTTCTTATCATTGTAATAGTGAAAAAACATGTGTTGTTATTGTAACTTGATATTTTATAGATAATTTACCTTCAAGATAATTTGCCTTTGTACTCATCTGCTATATCATATATTTTGGTAAGTGTTTAAGTGTGATATGGTGTATCATATCTTCTTGTAAGTGGTTAAGTGAAAAATCACTCATTGTTGTTGTGGGTAGAGCTTTTATAAAATGATCTTTGTTTCTAAACCATTCAGATATAAATGACACACCCAAATATATGGCGTTCTTCTGAAGTTCCTGTCCAGCTTGTCTTGAATATATTTAGACAATTGAATGTAGAAATTACTTCAGTAAGATGCACTATTGAGTCATTGAACCTCAGATTTAGCTTCTTGTATAAACCCTACATTTTCACCTTGCACGGACTGATTATGAAAATATTTCAAAATCAATGAATTTTTTTCTTTTGGACATGATTCATATTCTCTAGTAGTTTCATGATATATGTCTTGCCATATTCAATAAACATCAAGAAAGAAGCCATTGAAGCCATTGCACGTTGGCCTATATAGTGTTCAAATAGCTCATTTCCAAACAACATTGCAATGACAACTATTGGGTCTATCAATTTTTCCTTTGATAGACTTTATTTTCCATGTGTGTATGATGCCCATTGTAGTGGATCACTCGGAGCTTGGTAGGCTTCTCCCAATGCCTAAAAATTTCCTTCCACTTTAGGATCATTTGGACTTTTATTAGGATGAACTAGTCTAGACTTCATGTAATAAGATTTCTTGATCTCTGTTTATGCAGTTGTGTGATTAACTCCAAGCACGTATTAGTAACCAATTTCCTTAACCAATTCTACATAATCTAAAATTTATTGATAATCACATGCGAAATTGATGTCCTCCACGAGCTTTGCTTCAAATATGTAATTGTTTATTTTCCCTATATCTTCTATTGCCACATCATTCTCATTTGAGATGGACTTGACAACAAAGGAAATGTTGGCATGCTTTTTTATTTCGTTATTACCACAGAAAACAGTTAGCTTGTCGACCTCGGGGTCCATCTTGCTGACGGAGGGATTCTTTTGTGGTTCTTCTTGAAGAACAATTTGGTTTTGGAAGAAACATTCCTCCAAGGAGACCAAGATTTCCTTCTCTATTTGTTCTTCCATTATTTCATTCACATAATTCTTTAGTTGTTTGAGAGTGTTGCTCATATTTTCCATAATTTTCATGTTTTCAAGATTGATATTTTCCATATTGAATGCATGTACTTTTGGATTTCATGAAGATTTAGCTCTGATATGACTTGGAAACTTAATACTTGATATATATAAAATATATATTTAATATTTAATAAATTTATTACTCATTGCCTTATTCAAATATACAACAACGTGTATAAATATACTTACATGAGTAGAGTCATGTCTTTTTTTCTAAAAAGACATGAATTTACAATAAAAGTAATAATTATTACATTAAGGATTTAATTATTAATTAATAACATTGTAATATACACAAGTTATATTAGATTGAATTATTAGAAGCCTACCCTGAAATTATGCACAAATTTGTCCAGGAAGAATGGCCTATGTTTTGTTCTTCTTTTCATGGGAACCATGAGGAAATTTCAATGTTATTTTCTAAGAACTTCAATGGGTTTCAGACTTAGGTGGGAGATTTGATTATTTATGTCACAGAACATTCGATTGCAACAACCTTTCGTTTTCCTATAAAAATTTAAAGGTGGTGTAAGAAGAGAAAACTTCCTACAGACCTGTGCAACCAGTTCTTAGTGGAAAAACATCATAATCCAGACTGGGTTCAAGCTGTAACAACCTCCTCTTGAGAGAATCTAGATAACAAACAAAATTTGTAGATACAATTTTTTATATATAAATACCATGTTAGACAAGATCAATTACAAAAAATACATAAGCATTGAAATTTGATATTGTAACATCCTTCTCTTATGATTCCATAGATAGAGCAATACATGATTATAAATACTTTAAATACAAACCCAAGTATTACTTACATTTTKTTGAGTAGTTACRAAAATTAATTTCTAACTAAAAAGTACGAACCGAAATGAAAAAAATTCAATTTSATGTTAACAATTATTTCAAAAATACTAAAGGATACKTAGTAAAAATATAAGGATGTAAGAGTGTAAAAATAATGACGACCAAAGGCCTTTTAGGATTTTGCCATATTCTGTGACACTTAACTATCTCCACTATTCATGAGAAAGTTCAATTACAATTTACGATTATGCTACTCTACTTTACTTGACTAGTTGTAATATTTCTTAGCTACAATTATCATTTTCAGTGATTTACATCAATACCACAGTTGATATAATCATCATGGTATTAATATTATATTATATAATAATTCCTACATGCATTATGATTATTCACCCACACACTTRTCRCACTCTCCCCAAGTTGCAGAAGAGTGRGCCTAATGGTTAAGAACATGTGTTTCCTCCTAAGAGTTCACAAGTTCAAATYYAGAGGGGGGTAGGGTATGTATACCTTTGTAGACTTTACCAGTCAAATTGCTAGGCGAAGGGCATCTCRTACAYCAATTTGGTGTCTGGCTTGGTCGTGAACTTAAAAATAGATTATTATTATTATTATAATTACCCATTTTATTTTATTTAAAAATCCATTTTCCCTCACTTTCCCCAATGTGTTCCTATTTTCACTCTTAGTTTTCCCTTAGTTCCCTAAATTATCATTTAATGAGTGTCCCCTAACTAGATCTTCATGACAATTGGATTAGGAATCTTCTTTTACTTAGACTTAGTGGTAGTTTGACTCAAAATGTTATTCTATGTGTACACCTATTCTCTCATGTTATTATTTATTTCTATTAAAAAATTCCCTTTTATTATTATCATGCACACATGTGCAATTTTCTTATCCTTTAAATTTGTATTCCCTCTTTTCCTTGAGTTTGATTTTATCTCAAATCTTTTAACTTATTTCATAATTTATTTATTCCTTTATTTACATTTAGACTTAGACTTAGTCTAGATTTATGCTTAAACTCTTGTTAGGCTTCTAAGTTTATAATTTACCATTTAATTAATATTTTATTCTAACAAGGTCTAACCATTTCTTTATTTTTTAGGCCACCTAGATTTATTGACTCACAAATTAAGTGAGTTTCCCTTCAAGGCACATCTCCCTACTCCAAGGATGCCACTCATCTTTAAATAGTTTTGGAAGTTTGTCTTACCCTTTGGAGTCAACACTCCATTCAGTCAACCTTGTGAGAGACTAAGGGATTCTAAGGAATAAGGATTCAATGTTATTGCACACCCCTTAGAATTATTCTTGAGCGACTGTCTCAGTCTTCTCTCACGACATCGTGGACCTTTAAAAATAGGTAATTGTTAATCTATAGTTCAGGTCATGGCTAGAGTTATAGTAGGGTGTGACAAGAACACTTCCCCACCTTTCCCTCAAATGTCTATTTTCTGTGCATGGCGCCTTTACTTCTTATGTGAGTCAGATTAGCAAGAATCTTCAAGCCTGCATGCAATGACAAAAATAGTTTCAATAATCCATATATGATTCAAGAGAATCTCTCCACCTTAGCATGCGTCATCTTTCTAGCACATTGGTGCACATTCAAGAAGGGGAGAGGGGCCATCCCTCTCATTTTGTCCTAGAAATTTAAATGTAATCAAATCAATTAAATGATGTCAGGATGGAAGAGACAAGTCATGCTTTCGCACAGGGTGTAGATGAGTTTTCCTTAAGTGGATGATGGTAGGAGGGATCTAGATCTGATTCAGACTAGATTTCCACTCATTGTAATATTCCTCAATAGATAGGCATTTTGAATGGTGATTAGACACCACTAGTGTAGCTTGGAGGGAAATCTTGTCGAGCCCCTCTTGTACAAATATTTGTATTGCATTCCCAATAGTGGTTGTTGAGGTTTCGATAGTTGTTGGTAGAGAGAGTTGAGAGACGAGACTCAGTTCCAGACTGGATTCATACATTGTAATGTTCCAATAGTTATTGGTAGAGAGAGTTGAGATATGAGACTGAGTTTCACTACAGACTCATACACCATAATTAACATTCAGATTAATATAAAAGACACAATTTTCCTGCATATGAATATGTGTATGTTTCCTTGATTTTAATGAATGTTATCGGTGTGTTTATGAATGTTTACATTATACATGTGTATGTTAGATTTCATCTGTAGGGATAGAGATCGAATCCTCTATCTGTGAGTTTATTGAATTATTTATGTGTTCTTTAGGCTAAGTGCAAGGAGTGCATGGTAGAGAGTTGTAACTTTGTGATCCAATGCAAGGAGTGCATATTTGAACTCTTTAGAGTTCGAGGAGAATGTTTTAGGAGGGAACACCAAGATAATTCACATATTCAAGGGAGAACCTCAAGGTTGTTGAATACCTTGGAGGAAAATATTCACAGAAGTAAGAATAGAAAAGAGTTGTTGAACACTATGTAGAACTCTTCCAGGAGGGAATTGAGAAGGTGCAAGTGTGCATAGATCCAATATGTTCTGAAGTGTTGTAGAAATTGAGGAAAACAAAGAGTTAATGAGCACTTTGAGGGAAATAATCTCTGCAAGTGTGCATAGAGTGGATGTGGGAGTTACTTTCGTAAACCTGAAGGATCTCAAGAAGCTGGAGGAAGCCCTGCGCAAGCAGTGCATCAGGCCAACACTTAGATATGTGTTTCCAGAAGCTGTTTGGAGGCTCAATCGAGTGCAAGGAATGCATCAAAGAAAAAGTAATTTTATCTTACAAGATCAGGAGAAATATCATAGAGATTTACAAGTGGGCACCAGACATTCCTTGAAGGATGCAAGAGGGTCGGGAACCTTAAAGATTCGAGCCAGTAAAAGCCCACGGGAATTAGCGTCGTCACGCATAGATTTTCTGCAAGGAGTGCAAGAGGTTGAGAACAATCCAAGTCTCAGAGAGCGAGGAAATTTCTAAGTGTGCATAGAAGTAAGGAGTCGTCGAAGTCCGGGAGCCAAGCGGTGCTATCCCTCGCCTAAGGATAGAAAGGTGGCAAGGAGTTTGAAATTATAGAGGAATCATTCTCCAGGAGGTTTCCATGGAGTGGAGAGCAGGATTGTCGAGAAGGACATGGTAGAAAATCCGATATTTTGCAAAGAGGAACCTCAGAATGTTTGCATAGAGCAAAGGGGAAATCTTCGCAAAATCGTGAAGAGCATAGTGAATCTGGACTGTCAGATCCAGAAGGACATGTGGAGGAGACCCACATATTTCAGAGGAAAGGTAATCAGGAAGGAAATAGGAGAACAATGTGAAATAAATCTCAAAGGTGGAGTCCAGAGTAGATCACAACCATTAATTTAAGGAAGTGACAGGGATCATTGATCCTTGTACCAATTTTGTTGATCGATTTGGAGTTAAAGGGAATAGGAGTTGGCTATTAAGAAAAGGATGAATTATGAAGTCTAAAGCACCTTTCATGGTTTATCCCCAGGACACCCTCCGAGGTCATATGGGTGAAGGGGCCTAGCATATAGAGCTAGCGCCCATTGTTAAATTCCTTTAAAGGAACCAGGTAAGCAGCCCACATGTTCGATGGAACCTCCACTTTGGAGAAAGAGGAACCTGTGAAAAATGAATTGTCTTCCAGTAGGGAACCAAAGATTCAATATGAATCAAGTGATTGAACGATCCTAGACCGGGAGGTCGAGCATCCCCCGAGGAGAGGAGAGAATTGGGGGGGGTCTTCGCCAGAGTGGTATTAGAGCTTGATTTTTTTCTGTAGATCATAAGAAAAAGAGGAGACATAGAAGTAAGATGATATCATCAAGTGGTATCGAAATTTCCCCTGTGGACAAGGGGTGAAGGGAGACAGAGTGAGATTCTCTGTGAAGACTGGTGCAAGGTGTTCAGTAGATGCTAGATATCTAGGTGGGATGAAGGTGAAGAAAGATGGATACTGAAGGCCATAAGCACGGTCTAAGAGAAGACTTCCCACAAAAAAGAAATGAAGAAATGGACAAGGAGCCCAGTGAGATCTGAGAAGAGATGGAGAAGCTAGCATTTGTAACATCCCGCTCTGGCGCATTGAGAAAACTTATTATTTGAGGACACTTGCTCACAAGTCATCTGGACTTTCTGATGTTAAAACATTTATACTTGATTATGATGCATTATGATAGACAACATGATGTTTTACTATGTNATGATATTTCATTTGATTTGATGATATCATATTGACATGTTCTGACACGATTGTTGATGATGCAGGTTGACGATAGCTTGCCGACCAGAATCACATATGGAGTAAAGGGGCCACACATGATTTCCAAAAAGGTTGAGGGAGAGGCGTGGACAACAACCCTGCCATAATCTACTAGCACTCTCGCCATGGCTCGAACTGTAGGTTAACGATTACCTAGTTCGAGAGGATCCACGATGCCGTGAGGGAAAATTGCGACAGTCGCTCACGATGATCCTGAGGGGCGTGCAATAAGGCGGGGGCCTTATTCCTTAGAGCCCTTAGTCTCCCACAAGTTCACCTGGCAGAGTGTTGACTCCATGGGTTATAGATGTATGCCAATCGGTATGGTCGATGCGTGGCACCCTTGGAGCACGTGGTGCATCCTGAAGGGCACATCGTGCAAAAGGAACACAAGAAGCAAGTGGCACCCTTGGAGCACGTGGTGCATCCTTAAGGGCACGTCACGCAAAAGGAACACAAGAAGAAAGTGGCACCCTTGGAGCACGTGGTGCATCCTGAAGGGCACATTGCGCAACAGAAACGAACGAGGCAAGTGGCACCCTTGGAGCACATAGTGCGTCCTGAAGGGCACGTCGCACCGATGATGAGGAAGAAATAAACCTATATGGTCCTAAGACATTAACACCTTAAGAAATCCTTAAACAACTCCCCTAACCAATCATCGCCTAGCTCAGAATCTAAGTCCTAAGCCTAAGACTTTTCTAGCATAAACATTTTAGTGTAACCTTAAAGAAAAAGTCCCTAGCATAAAAATAAAAATTCACCCAACAACCCACTTAAGTACTAGTTGGGTCTTCATAGAACTCTTGGGGTAAATGGAGAGAGTAAGGATCTAAATAAACTAAGGGATTTAAAAAAAAAAAAAAAGAGAGTGCAAAGAAGAAATTGATTCCTAACGTGTGAAAGAACACAAGATATTAAATAAATAAAAAAGGGGATTAATAAAAATAAGGATTAATTACTCTTGTATTCTTCTTTATGAGACACTATACATCTTTTGTCTTTACTTAAAAAAAAAACTTTTGTTTTTAACTTTTCTTTTTCTAGGTAATAAAATTCAAAACATTTTTTTTCACCATATTTAATTTAAAATACAAAAACATGTCCACGACTTAAATGATTAAATATAAAAATATGACCACCACTTAAATGAAGATTTATCTTGTGATTATAAAATACAAAGGTAAACCACAACCCACTAAAAATGGGAAACTTCATTAATATAGTTAATTTGAAGGCTAATAAGTAAATAAAAATATATATATATAGATAATAAATGAAAATATTTATTTAGCGCATTTACCTTTTAGGTTTTTTTTTTTAAAAAAGGGGGAAAGAAAGGGAATAAAAAAAAAGGGGGGAAATGATCTTTTAAGAAAAATAAAATAATTTATGGAGAAAGGTAGGGATGAGTGACACTTGTAAAACACAGAAATTTTTAGGGTTTCAAAAAACTCCATAAAAGAAAGGGGGGATGGAGGGAAAAAGGGGAGGGGGCTGTGAGGTATGGTTATGCTGCCGAAATGGGGACTGGACTGATTGCTTGTGAGGATTTGGGAATTTCTCAACTTGTAATAGAGTGGTAGCTCACTCGTGGAGGCGAGCTGGAAAGCTAGGTATACCTTCTGGATTTGTGTGGCCCCTTTGCGGCTCGGGGGGCTAAGAGGGAAGTAGAGTACCCCTAGTGTTTGGCTGGGAGGTACTGTTGAGTCCTCTACGGTTGGCGAGCGGGAGCAACACAGAGCAAGAGCAACGTGGAGTGAACGAACATCATCAAGAGGGTGTCAAGGCAAAGGTACCCTCGTTTATTTCATTAAGAATAATGCATTAGAAATTATGTTAAGAACTGAATCAACTGGATAAGTAAAAGGAAATTTTGAGTTCTTGTTGTGATGGGGGTAATGGTGTTGTGAAATCTATTCTAGACTGTGCAAACCCCTTTTATCAATCGTCGATCTGAACTGTGCAAATGTTTAATGATTGTGCAGGACTGTGTAATTTTTATTGTTTAGTGTTCTGGAAATTCATTCGAATCTGTTCCTGTAAACCGTAACTGGACATTCCATTTTTTTATGTTTGCTACAGTTTTAGGGTTTTTGGTAACTTCATTTTGGGTTTATGGTTATTGTAGTTGGTTATGGGCATTTTCTTTATATGAATGGGGGCGTTCCATATCTCTGAGGCTGTATTATATAGCACAGGGGCGTTTTTATATTCAGCGGGCATTTGTAATATTAATGGGCGGCGTCTCATGTTATTGTGGGCATTTTCATGTTAACGGGGGCGTGTATAAAATTTTTGGGGCGTTTTTGCAGTGATGGGGGCGTTACAGTTTGTGTGGGCGGTTTGTTTTAAATGTGGGCAATTTGTCCTAGTAAAAGAGTTATGGAAATTCAGTTTATAATATTGTTGTAACTTGCAATTCGTTTTTATGATTATTGCCAATTCGTCCTGGTAAAAGAGTTCTGCCAATTCTTTTTTTTTATATTGCTGTAACTTGCAATTCGTTTTTATAATCACTACCAAATTCGCCCTGGTAAAGGAGCTCTGGCAATTCGTTTTTAATGTGTAGCATGGTTCCCTCTTTCTCATTTTCATTTCTGACATTTTCTTATGAGCAAAAAGGTCATTCTTACAGTTCTGGTAACCTGAATTTGCAACATGTCGTTCCCAGTTGTCTATTTATTTCAATTGTTTCTTAAACCATTTTCACAACCTTGAGAGCCCTTATTTTTGGTTGCTTACGGAAAATTACATTTCCTTGTTGACATAAAAAAAATTCTATTTTCCAAATCTCGTGACTGTAAAACCTACATGGTGGCCTTTATCCTTTATAAGCATGAATTTGACTGCAATATGGCGATTGTTGTATTGTTCTACTTTTTGAATGGCTAAAGGAATCTTGTATTAATAAGCCTTTGCATTGTTAAAAGAATCTTGTATTCATGAGCCTTCGCATTGTTTAAAGAATCTTGTATTAATGAGCCCTAGCATAAAATTTTAAAAGCATTACATCATGTCTTTCTTTATCTTTGATCTTCATTTCTTACTCTGACCAAGAGTCCAACCCATCTATTCTCCGCAGCTCTATTTTTACAATATGCACGCCCTTCTGTGAAAGATATATTCATTACAGCTTGTACATGTACAATATGAGAGAAGAGGTCAAACAGAGCCTCCCTTAATGCATTTAACTTTATACCTAATGCATATCCCTTGACCAGATGCAAGCGTCGTTGACTAGCAAGGATGTTGGTACTCCCGCTACCTAGTTTACCACTCTACTGCGTATATCATAGCCTGCCATGAAGTTTGTAACTGCCATTGAAACCACAAGGGTTTATGAGGATTGGCAACCCATAGTGACCCCACCAGACCACACCACTTCTAGACTTGTAAGGCTGCTAAGGAACCCAAATCCCTGAAACTGTTCCAACCACCTGAGTTGTACCTTATGGGTCACACTCACTTTAGTTATGCTTTGTCTGCCCACCTTTGGTCCCTTTATCTACTAGATTGCCTATCCAATTCCAACCTTTTGACCTTGAACTGGTGTCATTTAAATGTTGAATGGGATTGATTCTTTATATCTTTACTTCTCAGCTATTTTTAGATGTAGGCATGAGATGATATAGTTTTTAGGTTAAGGACAATAATTGTTTTTGATGGAGGATTTATACCT